>JAAGAY010134801.1:0-17828 GCA_011801015.1 Ardeotis arabs | reverse complement strand
TGGCCTACTTAAAACTTGTTTTGGAACTAAACCTAGGAAATACTCAATCTTCTCTCATCCTAATTGCATTCATTAAAATGATAGATTGTCAAGGAAGACACCTGCAAAAAGAGAAGATATTGCTTCCTGAAACTGTACCAGCTGAAGCAATTATGGCCCTAAAGAGAATGTGGAATTGTTGCCTCTCAGGGAACACATCACTTAAAAACTAGTTTATGTTTAAAACCAGTGAGATCTTAATTTCTGCCTGCTGTTAACATCCAATCTGAGACTCATTCACATCTTTCCACTGATCAAATAGACTCAGACCCTTGCTCTCCTAGCAAATGTCATTGTATTGTCTGGGACATGAAGAGTGGCCAAGAGGCACCTCTCCTCCACAAGTAGAAGTCTCTACTCCCTTTTTTTTTTTGGTTTATTCCCCACACTTGTTGGAATTTTGATCGTCTTCTGAATCTCCTTTTTCCCTGTGGCACTGCTGCTCTTCTCCTGACCCTCTGTGCCCTCTGCGTTTCCTGCGTTTGCTTCAGCAGTTTCTTATCTCTAGCTACCACCTTCTGGTCTTTTCATAATGGTTCTAGTCAGGACTTGAAATATATGTGGGAAATCTCAAAGAAATCTCAAAAAAAGGCAAATTAGTGGACAGCCAAGAAAAATTAATCCCCAAAACTGCTGAATTAGAATCTCTTACCCAGAAGTCAGGGCTCAACCTTTTTCATCATCAGAGCTTTTTCATCCTGGCAGGGGGTTAAAGATACCACCCCTCTTCTTCAGGTGCAGTTTACTGGATCATCTTCCCTTTTGAATGGTGCTAGGCCTTTAACTGTCCTGTTGGCAATGCCTACAACACTTCTAGGCAGCCGACTTGATGACAACAAGATTCTTGTCAGCATTGCTGCTCCCCACAGGTCTGTTGGCACTCAGAGTGGCAGGGTGAGTGCGTGAATACGTGAGCGGAGTAATGCACGCGTATATCTTTTATGCAAGTCTTTCACCGCGCTCTTTGGAGCACCGTGTGACATTTTAATCTGAAATTTCTGAAAATGCAACTTAGCTCTGGGGTCAGACCTCCAACTAGTATGAAATTATTTGAATTCTATGTCAGTTTGCCCAGGCTACAGGTCTGGACTATTCTTTTTCCTGAAAGGTAGTATAAGTTGATAGAAATAAGTTAAATTTTTTAAATTACTGCTGGATTAATATGACATCATTCAATTATTAGACACTGCAGTGAAATTGTGATGGTGGTCAAAGAACTGACATAAACTGAATTGCTTGCATGCTGTAGCTCAGCCCACTGCATTGCTGTCCTGTGTGCCTGTTGGAAACAAACATTGGGCTCAATCCTGCTGATCCTGTCCCTCGCTGTAACTGGCAATTTGGTCGGCTTGGCTGAATTCCCTAGGAGAAAGCCTTATCTTAATATGGGAACAAATTAAAGTTTTGTGCAGCAGCTAAGATGTAAATATTGTTGCTATGTCATGACTTTTTTAGGTCACTTTGAAGAAGACATGGCACTTAAAAAAAAAAATAAAATTAAATAAAAATTAAAGAATAAAAGGCCAATTTGGCATCAGGGCTCAGATCCTCTCTAGTTGTATGATACTGGTTTAATTATACCTGTAGTTACAGTGGATGCTTTCGTTTAAAACCACTGGTGTGCATCACATATTTCTCACAGCAAGGAACCGAGTCTGAGGGACAGCAAGAACAAATATCAGCAATAATCATGTTAAAACTCAGCTAAATCCAAACGAATAACAGCTAAAACAGCCAGGACAAATTTTCAAATTTTCTTCTGGGTCATGTTGTTCATCCTCTAAGAAATTCAGTGGAGCCACATGAGTGTGTACAGAATGAAGTTCTTGTGTGGTTAGTATTGTTTTTTAAAATAGGCTTCCAAGCTACCAGAAAAATGTGCCAACTGTTGCCTCTGATTAGAGGCAAGAATATACCATTGCACAGGACCAACCAACAAAACTTTGGTTGATTTCTGTGTTAAGGGTTTTGGGGTACATCCTGGCTTCTACTGGGACTTTGGCCCTTCTACTTGTGCCAAAGGGTCAAACCCGAAGATGAAGCAAAGGAAAAATTAAGTAATCAGGTTCAGAAGTTTTCAACACAGAGGTTAGGAAAAAAAACCCTAAACAGGGAATTAAGAAATTAGAGCTCACTTCCAAAAAGACAGGACCCAGAGGCTGGTTCTAGCTTTTAGGGCCAGCTCCCAGAATCTGTCTGTAGGAATTAATTCTTTGGGTGAAAACTTTGCTCCTTTGTCAATGGCAAAATTTCTGTGAATTTCTGTGGAGCCAAGATTTCACTCTCTATGTTCTGGTAAATTTTTAGCATAAATGTCACATTATTGGTGCATTTTGGGACCTTATTCACTTTACCACACTGAAATAAAGAGAATATTTGTTCCTACATTAAGTGCATTGAGCTGAAGTGTGGCACATAGCAGAAATGCCATGTTTTTACAGCAAAATGCCCTTCTTATCAGATTTATAGTGTTGCTGGCTGCAGAGGGCTCTGTGCAACACTTATTTTAGTAAATACTCTATTTTTAGATCCTGTTTGTTTCAAAATCTAGGTCAGCTCACTTGGCAAACTGGTAGGAAGTATGTGCTGTAAGACTAGAAGGTGTAGTTCTTACAGTAAAGACATTGCTTTTTTCATACTGGTGATGCCAGTTTTATTTCTCGATTAGAAACTTCTGAAAGCTTTTAGGATTTAATGTTATAACTAGAAAGACAATAATTTGATGGCGATATGTCTCTATTGAAAATATTTTTTTAGTTATGTAAATTCCTGACTAGTTTTTATATCAGAAAATATTGAAAAAATATTTCCAGAGGAATTTACTTCTACAAACAAAATTGAGCCAGTGAAGAGGAGAATTTGAAAGACCAGATTCTCAAAGGAATTTATGACTGTTAATGCAGACATCATCTATGGAACAGAAAAGACATTGTATTTCATAATGTTCAAGAAATTATCATCTTTCACTTTTTGTACTCTTAGTGTGTATAACATACAATAAATAAAACAGTCAGAAAAAGGAAAACCTTTCTCGTTAAAGAGGTAGCCAAACTTACTGTAAGTCCAAAAGCTTTGCACATCAGGAGGAATTGTATTGTTCTGTAGTCCTAATTTTTACCAGTTGATCTGAAGGAATCAAAGCTGGTTTACTCTTGATTGCATTTATTCAAATCATGTAATTTAATGTAATACTGAGATATGTCTCCCAAGAAAGAATCTTTTCCCTTGAGGTTAGAATTTGCCCTCATCCAAGCAAACATTTTAGCAAGTATTTGCCTTAGCTAAATCCATGCCAGTAGGCACAATACAAATGCATTTGCAAAAAGATCTATTTGTGCGGAGACAGAATTAATTCTAAACCTACCTATTAATAGAATCATAGAATTGTTTGGGTTGAAAGGGACCTTTAAAGATCATTTAGTTGAACTCCCCTGCCATGAGCAGGGACATATTCTGCTAGACCAGGTCACTCAAAGCCCCATCCAACCTAGCCTTGGAGACTTCCAGGGACTGGGCATCCACAGCTTCTCTGGGCACTCTGCTTTTGATGGAGCCCAGGATGCAGTTGGCTTTCTGGGCTGCAAGCACACATTGCCAGCTCATATCCAATTTTTCTCTACCAGTATCCCCAAGTCCTTCTCTGTCTGTACTGGTATTGGGGATTACCCTGACTCAGGTGCAGGACTTTGCACTTGGCCTGGTTGAACTTCATGAGGTTTGTACGTGCTCTGTCAGGGTCACTCTGTATGGCATCCCTTCCCTCGAGGGAATCAACTGTGCCACTCAGCTTGATGTTGCTGAGGTTGCGCTCAATCTGACTATGTCATTAATGAAAATATTAAATAGCATTGATCTCAGTACAGAACCACTCATCACTGGCTTCCATTTGGACATTGAGTTGTTGGCTGCAATTCTTTGCATATGGCCATCCAACCAATTCCTTACCCATCTAATAGTTCGTCCATCAAATCCATGTCTCTCCAATTGTTTGGTTTATGCCCGCATTTTTTAATTAAATATTTTTTGATGCAAGTGTGTTCTTCAGCTCTCTTTGGAAGAGGCTGTTCCCTCACAGCTTCTTGGTTGGAAGTTGATTGGTCCAGCTGCTTTTGCCAATGGGAAAGTTCTCATTTGACTGTGCAGGTTTTCTTAATTTTCAGTTGGTTTTTAAGTTTTCATGGATTGACAGATGTTCATGGAAACAGGACATTTCTTTCTAAGTATTCTCTCTCCTCCTGCAACTTTTCCTCATTTGAACTCAACATGCTCTCTGTAGCATAACAGTTGTTTGCAGAAACCAACTGTGACTTCAAATGAGGCACAAGCAGGAAGAGCAGATGAGCAGTAAAGAAGCATAGATCACATTTTTGTGCAAATATACTACTAATAAGCTGAGGGAACAGCACTCCTCTTGAAAATAAACATGCTAGTTGGTGCAATTAGCATTTAAATTAAAACTTTTTCTGATTTTTTCTAGAAGGTTGTAATTTGTTTTTCAGTTCTACCCCATTACATACAAATTCATTTTTTTATAGGTACTGCAGCCTAAGTGGCTGATGGATCTTTCTTTTTTTTTTTTTTTTTTGAAAATACTATCAGTCTTGACATATGAACCCGCCATCGCAGGATTGCAGGGTAATTCAGCTTGAAAGGGGCCTCAGGAGATCTCTTGTCCAACCTCCTGCGCAGTCAGCTATGAGATCAGAGCAGGTTACTCAGGGATTTGTTCAGTCTGGTCATGAAAACCAACAAGTACAGAAACCACACAGCCTCCCTGGGCAACCTGTTCCACTGCTTGACTGTCCTTGAGGTGAAAAAGTTTCTCCTCTCCTCCTGTTAGGTCTGAAATGCTCTTGTTTCAATTTATGCCTGTTGTCTCATCCTTCCATCGTGCCCTGTTGTGAAGAACCTGCCCCTGTGTTCTTGACAGGATGCTCTTAGGTCCTGCCTGAAGCCTTTTCTTCTCCAGGCTTAAGAAGCAAAGGTCCTTCAGCCTCTCCTCAGAGGGCAGATGCTCCAGCCCTGAAAATCTCAGCTGGCCCTCCGCTGAACTCACTCCTGTTTATTGAAGTCTTGTGCTGGTGGGCCCAAAACTTCATTACTATCTACAGCTCTTATTCTACAGAAATAATTTTGCACTCTTCTTCCAGGAATTTTGAGGTACGTAAACCCTGTAACTCAGAAATCACCTACTCCAAGAACTACACCTACAGGTATTACTGCATAGACACCGGGATTTTCATATCGGATTGCCATTTAGGTGTGTGAAATTCATAATCTTGCTGGGTGCTAGTCTAAACAGCAAGTCCAGTTCTGGAGATGGGAAAAATCCTGAGTGAGTTTTATACCCAACGAGATCATACAGCTGGAGCATGACAATTGCTGTGTCCAGATGTGTCCTGAGAGGAAATACATCTGCTCTTGTGAATTCATCAAGAAAGCTGCAGGATATATTTTTTTTTTTTTCAGTGCTGTTATAAAGGTTGTCATGTTGGTCCTGATCAAGTCTAGCTAGTCTAGCTGAAATCAGTGGAAGGACTTGACTCAGACTTGAAATCTACTATCCAGAAACTTATTTGAGCTCCCTGGGAAAAAAGCAGTTGAGCAGGGAGATGGGAAAGTTCTCTGGTTTTCTCTGGTTTTCTTCCTCCTCTTCCTGGTCCTTGCCTCCTGCGGTTCTGTCTGATGGTTCTGAGAGCTCAGCAGAGGTGGAGGGGCAGTTTGGAGAATGCCAGCCTCTGGCCATTTCTTGCATTGTCCATCCTACGTTGCCAGCTCCCACAGTTTTTACAGTCCTCTATGCACAAGGAACTAGTTATGTTTCCTTTTGTGCCTAGGACATTTCTGGAAAGTGGATATCCCAAACTGATAAGAGTATGTTGCAGTAATGTTTTAATTCCTTTTCAGTTGGTTGGTCTGGAACTTTTTCAGTCTCTGTCCAAAACACCTGAAGTGAAACAGTGACTTGAATTTCTGCTTTGATTTTAAAAAGCCTCTAAAGACAGTGAGCTAAAAATCCCTATTAGTGCCTGAGGTGTTGTATTCCACCTTTGCTAATCAGACATACATGAAAGTCCTCCCAAATAGCTTTTGAAGACAGATCTGAAGCAGCTGATGTATTCATTTCTCCCTCATGAAAATGACCTTTTGCGGGGGCTGAGAGACATTTCCGTTAGTGGATATTTTTTCCAGTAAGGTGTTCCTGCTTTCTTTTTTTTTTAATTTATTTTTAAAGGCTAACTTGTAGTGTGCTTTGATGTTCAGGTGGAAATGAAAACAAGTTTTCATTATCTCCCTAAAATCATTCAAAATCTTGGAGCTAAATACTTCCCTACTTGAAACTCCCCAGGCTCTTCTATAAGATCGTATATAAGATATTTTGATACTTCCTTAAAATAAGGAAGTTATTTTCTTTTCCCTTTTTTTTCCTCTCCCCTGGTGAAGGCAGAATGGATTCTTACTAGAGGAATCTTATTTTGCTGATTACAATCCAAATAATGAACATGCATCACTGCTTTAATTTGAAAGCAGTTTGCAGAATGGCCGTGACTGGGAAGTACAAAGTCACTGACAAACTCTGTGTTTTTGACTTGTGCAGTATGGAACCCATGTTCTTCTGCTCCTAGACCATAGGCTTCTGGCAGAGTTCCTAAGGGAAGGCTTGCTGAGTCCCAGTAAGCAGCACAGAACCAGTTCTGATGTTATCCCATCCTGAGAGATGGTTTAGTTCAGTCAGGCTCTAAGCAACCTGATCTGGTTGGAGGTGTCCCTGCTCCTTGCAGGGGGGTTGGACTGGGTGGCCTTTGAAGGTCCCTTCCCACCCAAACCATTCTGTGATTCTGTAATTGTATGTATGTTATGCTCAAGCCATAAGTAGTCTAGAGAAGTGTTATTTGGAGAAGTATGTTAATGCAAGTAGCAGATCAAAATTATTCATTGTC
Source organism: Ardeotis arabs (assembly GCA_011801015.1). Classification (NCBI taxonomy): domain Eukaryota; kingdom Metazoa; phylum Chordata; class Aves; order Otidiformes; family Otididae; genus Ardeotis; species Ardeotis arabs. The sequence continues at coordinate 10,848 of JAAGAY010134801.1, read as the reverse complement.
TACTCTGCCCTGGTGAGACCCCACCTGGAGTATTGTGTCCAGTTCTGGAGCCCCCAACATAAGAAGGACATGGACCAGCTGGAGAAAGTCCAGAGGAGGCCATGAAGATGATCAGAGGGCTGGAGCACCTCTCCTGTGAGGACAGGCTGAGAGAGCTGGGGCTGTTCAGCCTGGAGGAGGCTCCAGGGAGACCTTAGAGTGGCCTTCCAGTACCTCAAGGGGGGCCTACAAGAAAGATGGGGAGAGGCTCTTCAGTAGGGCCTGTTGTGATAGGATGAAAGGTAAGGGTTTTAAAATAGAGGGGGGTAGATTTAGATTAGATATTAGGAAAAATTTTTTTCCACTGAGGGTTTTAGAACACTGTCCCAGGTTGCCCAGAGAGGTGGTGGATGCCCTGTCCCTGGAAACATTCCAGGCCAGGTTGGCCGGGGCTCTCAGCAACCTGATCTGGTTGGAGATGTCCCTGCTCCTAGCAGGGGGCTTGGACTGGGTGGGCTTTGAAGGTCCCTTCCCACCCAAACCCTTCTGTGATTCTATGATTCTTCATCTGGTAGAAGGGGAAAAAACAGGTGTGCAAAGATTCAGCAGGAAGTTTTCAAGTTGGACAGGGAGCTTCCTTAAAAATTGGTGAGATTTCTTGAAAATTACGTAAGCATTTTAGAAGACCACTTCTTAATTAACATAATCTGCATTGTATTGACAGAACTGGAGATAAGCGGTAAGCTTTCACATATGTACTTTGTCAGCTGCACTTTCTTGTTGCCCAGCCGTTAACTGACTGAATACCAAAGAGCTGATGCTGACTCCCACCATCCTGAGCATGTATCACCCACCAGTGATACATGAACAAAACCTCTGCTGTAACATTGAGAAATGAAGTTTGGAATACTGTATTCAGTATTGTAGAAATGCCATCCTTTAATTAAAAATAAAAAAATATTTAGACAATACTAGACCAAGCATAACACTGTTCATCTACCGTGGGTCGTTCACACTTTTCCAGGGTTCAAGGACAGGCTGCGATGTCGGAGGATGTGCCTTTCAGATATACTGCCAGAAGAATATTGCCTTTTAGACATTTCTTCCTTGATGTGTTCAGAGGGCAAGTTTGATCAATGGATTGTAAGAAACATAGCTTAAAATATTTATTTGGTTCACATCATGAAAGATGACTGCTTAAAAAATGATGCTGCTTGATTCAACTTTCTGCGGATTATTTTCCACCCCTAAACCTGTCATTCCTTTTAAGTGATAATGCTTATTTCTCTGTTCAAGAGCCAAGATGATAATTTGGTTAGGAAGTTACACTTGGGTGTTTTGTTTTTGCTATATAGAAAGTTAATGGGATTTATGCAAAAATTTCTTGATTGCTTGAATAAATGTTCTCGCAGGGAAATAAACTTTGATCTTAATCTTCACATTTAGATTTGTAATGCCCTTGGTGATATACATCTGCGTGCATTTTTCATTCATTGCTTTATAATTGGAAGTTTCATTGAGAATTCAATGAGTCTGCAATGCCTTCCTCTTAGGTGCACCTTGCAACGCTTCCTTTCTCTATTTCATAATTACTCAAAGGTTAGCGAGTCCTACCTGCAGCGAAGCAAAAACAGAGTTAATGAGCATATGTTGTATTTTAGTTTTATGAATAAATCAGCCGTAGGAACTGCTTACTTTTAGGCTGCTAATTGCACGGCCTTACTGAAGCACAGCTACAGTACTCCTAGGTCAGCCAAATGCTGATCGTGTACGGAGTGTTTGAGGGTGCAAGACTCGCTGAGATACCAATGAACTGCTGGGTAGAGGAAAGGGTGCTCAACCTGACAGAGTCTTTTCCAAACTCTCTATACAGAACATGGAACAAGCTTGGAACAAGCTGTCTCCAGATGAAGTGCAGCACTGAAAGGAAACTGGTTCATCCAACCCAAAAATAGGTCCAAGCACAAACAAATATACATAAAATATACATGATCAGAGAGGATCAGGGCATGGAATGAACTGAAGAAATCAGTTATGATAAGGTAGTTGTACCTTTTATCTTCAAGGACATAGTGTCTGTGTCTCCATCAACAGATGAGATGAATCTTCTTTTTCTTTTGTTTCGGTTGCTTAAATTTAGTGTCTAATTTTTCGTTTGCTTTGGCCTTCAGGCACTGCTTTTTGCTCTGATATTAACTGCTGGAGTAAAGACCCCTTTTGTGCCTGGTATTTTCTTCCTGAGTGAGCTCTGTTCGTTGGTGCGGTGACTTGATTACATCTTTTTTCTGATTAACATTTTTAGGTTACCACTTGTGAAGCATTTGCTGTAATCCTTGGATTATCTCTGTGACTGTTGGTTTTGGTGTTTTTTCTTGTCCAATTCATTAATATTCTTCAAAAGGAATGGACCTTGTGGAATTTTCCCATATCTGTCTACATGCCTGTGTTACAGTATGCACCAGTGGCTGACTGGATGAAAAGAGGCTTGACAGAAAAGTTCTTGGAGGTCTTGATGAACGTTAAGTTGACGGTGAGCCAGCAATATGCTTTTGTGGCAAATGTGGCTAGCAGGATGGCATTAGGAAGAGCATTGCCAGCAGGTCAAAAGAGGTGATCCTTATCCCTCCACTCAGCACTGCTGGGACGCATCTGGAATGCTGGGGCCAGTTCTGGGTCCCCAAGACCGAGAGAGACACACACTGAAGCAAGTCCAGTGAAGGGCCATGAGGATGACTAAGGGCTTGATTCATCTCATACAAGGAGAGGCTGGGAGAACTGGGGTGGTTTAGTCTGGAGAATGGAAGCTTTGAGAATCTGTGTCGATGTCTGATGGGAAGGTGTAAAAAGGATGAAGCCAAACTCTTCTTAGGGATATCCAGAGACAGGACAAGAAGCAATAGGCTCAAACTGAAATACAAGAAATTTCATTTAAGCATAAGAAAAACATTCCTGGACTTCTCTGTGCAAAGAAAACCACTTCAAAGTCCCAGTTTGGTTGACAAACATTCTAGAAAAAGTTCATCTTTGATACCGTGAACCAAAGGAGAGTTTCCAAATGTCAGAGGAGAATGACTATCCCTAAATAGCTTTTTGTATGTAAGTTGGTATTTGTTATGGAGTGTAGGCACATAGCAGTCAGTTTATTCCGGAGAAACCTCCTTGTGTATGCCAGGAATCCATGTTGTAGCACTTCTCTGGAACAGATGTGAGGTAGGTAGAAAACCAAGGTGGTGGTGTGCCAATGACTGCAGCAAAGCTCCCTCTTGATGAGAATTCTTGAATTCCATTCAAAGCACTGACAAAAGCTGAAGCTTTTTAGCTTACATACTGGACAATGCCATCCCTCTTTATGTACAGGCCACCCTGGAAATTATTTATAACTTTTAAATCCTTAAGGGATGGGGACTTTCCATGTCCCTGGTAACCCTGGAACGCTCCGTACGAGGTACAGGCCAAGGATTTTGACTCCCAGCTTGACTTTTCCTCATGCCACAGATACCTTTTCAAGATTTTCTGGTATGAACTTGCCTGGAAAATTGTCTCTGCAGCCAGTCCTAGCTTTTGCATCAATTTCCATAAGAGCTGGAGAAGATTAAAGAAAGGTCCTGCCTAGCTGTGTTTTCCTGCACAGACAGAGCTAGAGTAATGAGAGGCATAGAGCAGGGCTGGGTCAATGAGATGTTCTTTTTCACAAATGAAAAGTAAGGTGAAATGCCCAGAGAGCTGGATCTATTCAGGGGGCTAAGCGTGCAGCGAAGCGATGTGGATGACTAAGTGCAAGAAGGTTAAGCTTTCTAAGCACTCCTGAAGATCAATTTCCCAGACACCTGCTGTTTGCTTTCCGTTTTATGGAAGTAGGTCAGGAAGCAGCTCACTGACATCTCACATGCCTGACATTTATTATTTTTAGTCACTTATTGTTCCTTTTATTGATGGCTTTTACACACTGATCGTGTTGAAAGCTGCCCTGAAGATATTTGCATTTGATTCAAAGCCTGGCTATTCAGGGAGAAAGCCAGGTCACATAAAAGTCAAGATGTCCCCTTGCAATGAGACAGTTCGCTCTCTGAAATAAGGCAATAACCCATTCACTTGACAGATTAAAATGACAGAGAAAATGCCTGAGGCATAGTCTGTTTATGTGAGTTCAACTGACTGCAGACATAGATGGCTTTCCTTTATGCCCACGTTTGCCCTCAGGATGCTTTGGTTTTCTTCAGCTATGAAGGTTGAAGCAATGATATTTATGTATCATTAGTTCTATGGTAAAGGTGAGAACTCAAGGAAGTGTCTACAGGCATTGTAATCTTGAATCTTTGATACCGGCTAATTGGTGCTTTTAGGAACCATACAGATTGGTTGAACACACATGGTACGTGAGCAAACAGACCGGGGCGGGGAGGGGGAAATAGCTGCAGAACACATCTATATGAATACAACATATGGGCTGCCATGCAGGGCAATCCAAAATTGGCATGAAACTGGAAAATCAGCAGTTTATCATTGTCATGGTTTAACCTCTGTCAGCAGCTAAAATACCATGTGGTCACTTGCTCACCCCCCCGCCACCTTAGTGGCATGGGGAGGACAATTGGGGGAAAATGAAAGGCAAAATTCATGGATTGGGATAAAAATATTTTAAGAGAACAGCAAAGGAAAATAAAACAGAAAGGGGGAAAAAAAATTAATAACATTATACACACAATTCACGGTGCAATAGCTCACAGTCGATCCTGACACCCACCTTGCTCCTGAGTACCAAAGAAAACCCCTCAGCGCTGTCCCCACTTCCTAGAGTAAGCATGATGTCACATGCTATTGAATATCCCTTTGGCTGATTTGGGTAAGCTGTTGGCTAATTGGTAAGCTGTGTCCTCTCCCAGCTTCCTGTGAAAATTAACTCTATCCTTGCCAGAACCAGGACAGTCAAGAATTGCATGACCTCGCTGTTTATGCCAGGAATTCATGTTGTAGCACTTCTCCGCAACAGACGCAAGGCAGGTAGAAAACAGACGTGGTGGTGTGCCAATGACTGCAGCAAAGCTCTCTCTTGATGAGAATTCTTGAATTCCGTTCAAAGCATTGACAAAAGCTGAAGTTTTTTCACTTACATAAGTAGACAATTAGACTTTTTGTACTTAGCTCATTCTCAAATGGTACCTCTGGGATATAGCAACGTCGTTTCTTCTTATCTACATTAGTGTGTGATAACAACCTCATTTGGTATGGGTGAAACTAATTGTACAATTTACCCATCATTCAGCAGACTAAAGACTGAGGAAAGGCATTTGAAAATTCCCCATGAAAAAGCATAGAGAGAAATTCAGCACACTTAAACCCAGCCGTTCTCTCTAATATATCCATACTGCATTGATGACAGAAGTGCCGTGTCTTGAAGTCTAAATCAACAGTGTAACCTAAAGTGTTTAGGTAGATACCTCCATTTGTTGGTTTTAATGACATCCACATAAATGGACATGGACCAGTTGGAGAGGGTCCAGAGGAGGGCCACAAAGATAAGAGGGCTGGAGCACCTTTCCTATGAGGACAGGCTGAGAGAGCTGGGGCTGTTCAGCCTGGAGAAGAGGAGGCTCCAGGGAGACCTTAGAGCGGCCTTCCAGTACCTCAAGGGAGTCTACAAGAAAGACAGGGAGAGGCTGTTCAGTAGGGCCTGTTGTGATAGGATGAAAGGTAAGGGTTTTAAAATAGAGGGGGGTAGATTTAGATTAGATATTAGGAAAATTTTTCACAATGAAAGTTGTAGAACAGTGTCCCAGGTTGCCCAGAGAGGTGGTGGATGCCCTATCCCTGAAAATGTTCCAGGCCAGGTTGGCCGGGGCTCTGAGCAACCTGATCTGGTTGGAGATGTCCCTGCTCCTTGCAGGGGGGTTGGACTGGGTGGGCTTTGAAGGTCCCTTCCAACTCTAACCATTCTATGATTCTATGAATGGTATTGCTCTGCGTGCTTTGCTACATCGGAATCTGGAATTAACAGGCATCGTGTCCAGACTGGTTTCTAAACAGAAGTTTTATGACGCCGCTCTGAAGTAATCTCATCTGTGGCCGGATGAATGCAGGCTTCCCTGCGGATCTGTCTCCTGTGGGCTCCATTTGAGTTTTAGCAGGACAGCATGCTTCATAGAGAGACTGCACTGGGATTCTTCCTGCTTTCATCTTAATGTCAGGGAAAAAAAAAATTCAACGCATCAGAAGCTCTTTGAAATAATTTTGGTAGTTTGAAAGAATTACATCCATTTCCTGTGTCAAGGACATTAACATTTCCAATTTTGCTCCTTGTCAGTGGGAACAACCAACCACTTTTACCTAAGAGTTTCTGCTTGCTACTGCAGAAGAGGCTTGTACGTTGTTCCCTGCCACGGGGATTTTTTTTTCCCATGTCATTTCTGCCAGTCTAAGCTAGAAACTTTATTTCAGTGTGTGTCATCTCCATTTGGGGTACAGATCTATCCCATTATTTACCCTTCTACTTTTTTGAATAGCTATTAATCAGGTTATAATTTTTAATAAAACAACCCTAGATTTTTAAAATGGAAAACTGTAGGTTTCTGATACTTGATAGATAATTGTTGTAAAATTAACTGAATTAAGATGTGTCCTGTAAGTTATCAAGTAATCCTAGAGGTACCTTTAGGCAATAATAAGAGTGCTGCCATAATCTTTGTATAAATTGACCTGTAAGGGAAAATGTGATCTTAGTCACTTTGTGGAAAACACGGTATTTCTCCCTTATTACGGGAATAGTTTTGTTGAGAAAGATGCTTTCCAAAGCTGGAGAGAGAGATGGTTAAAGAATAAGGGTGATTTGAAAATATCTGAGTTCTCCTGGAGTGCCTTGGCTTACACGTGGTTTACTCCCAGCCTGATCTTCTTCAAACAGGAACAGAAGCCACATTTGTTGCCGTCCTGTGGCCAGATGGCTGTGTGTCCTGGGTTGGCTTTGGACCTGTCCAAATGTATACGGTAATTTCTTTTGAAAAAAAAGTAGATCAAGCGAGAGATGTGCCATGCTGTTTTCTTCTGGCCTGTCTCGTTATTCAAGCTTTATAGCAAGGCAATGTTTTGGCTGTAACGTAGCAATTACCAACCATACTTGGAATTTTACGTAGCACATACTTATGCACTGCTTTAACATTGGCACTGCTTTGTAAATTTACAGAAGGCACCAGAATAACGAGGTGATAACGAGACACAAGTCATGTGTTGGGCCTGGGCAGTGTGTCAAAGCAAGGTGCATAAACCTTCAGTAGAAATAGGCGCTGGAGCTCCTTTGCCAGCGCTACAGAAGGGCAAGCAATCTGCAGAGATAAACTGAAGAGGCGGGCTGCTGTTTATGGTTTCTTGCTTCACGCCTGAGCAGGTCCAGAGCAGCTCCTGGGAATTACTTCGTCAGCTTGAAACTCTGGCTGTTTCTGAAAAGAGAGATCTGAGGAGCTCTTCGTGGGGAGAATGAAGCGAAAACCATTCTGATCCTTCTGTGGGCTACGCGTGGAAGGTCCTACTCATTTCTCAAGGTAGCAAGCCTTGTGTGTAGAATATCACCCGGTTTTCCAGTGCTTTTTCTGCCATCGTTCTTGGAGGCCCTACAACCATGTACACTCCAGCCAGACTGACTGGGTTATTACGTATCTGTGGAGTCAGCAACTGTAGATGTTGCTTTTCAAAAGTATCTTGAAGGGACTTCGTGCTATAGCTATGTGCTTTCTGATATCGGGTGGCTGCTGTGTTGCTGCTAGTACTGCCTCAGTGCTCTTCAGCCGATGGCTCCATTCCCAGCATGACTTCCTGGGCGTTTTTAGGCACGTCACTCTCAGAATCAGCAAAACGTAGATGATATTGCGACCTCGCTTGGTGCGGGAGGGGAAGGTGCAGATTCACATGTGACTAAGATGTGCTCCTTTTCTCCTGTTAATGGGGAAGCATTTGCTGGGAAAGAGTTATCCAGAGAGTTTTATGAGTTTTTCAGCCTTTCTGGGCTGAAAGCAAGAATTTGTCTTCAAATAATTGGTAGATCAGTCCTTCAGAAGGTCATTAAATTAATGCCTCTTGTTCACCCAAGAGACAGTGAGGCATCATAATCAACTTGAATCTTTCTCTAGGTTATTACAAACACTTATTTTCTGCTAAGGAGAAAAAAAGTGTGAGCAAACAGCAATAAAGTCACTGAAAACCGGCAAGCTACATACCCTTTATGAGTCTCAAGGAGAGAAATTTCTCCAGCAGTTTTTAATAAAATCTATATACTCTCCTACGGTGTGTGATAATACCTTCCTTTGTTGTAGAAGGAAGGCAGTTACAGGAATGCATTATGAATATTAGGATAGAAACAGTCACTAGTTTCTAACTCTCATTTTTAATGTGTGCTTAAATAATGTTGAAGTTCCTTTTCCTCAGTTAAATCATATTTTATTCTTATTAAGAGACTGATTCTGTGGAGTCGTGTGTTCCTGCAGATTCTTCATCAGTGATGCCCTCAGCACATTAGAAACAGCTCTCAGCACCTAGCAGGAACTTAACTTTTGAAGGTGTTTTGTGGTGGGGTTTTTATTTATTTTTTAAATTTTATTTGGCTTCAACAGAAGCTTAGAAGTTTAGAGAGGCTTTGTCTGATTCTGTGTAGGACTTGGAGATGAGTGTCTAGACAAAATCAGAAGGAAAACAGAAGAGAAATGAAGCCCTGGAAACTGGCGATACCTTCTCTTAAAATCCAATTATCTGCTGGGAAACAAGAAACAAGAGGAGAATAATTGAATGGGACAGTACAGAAAATCTGTCTTTGTAGTGTATTGAGCAGGGCGTATTTCAGCTGCCTGGCTGTTGCATGAGCATCGTTATTTATCTGTTGGTAGCTTGCTTCTGACATTATCACTAAATCGCTACCACAGTCTGTTGTCCATCATCTACATTAATTTGAAGACGCGGCGTCTCCTACTTGCTCTTTTACTTGAAGAGCACAACAAACCAAACAATCGTAGGTTGTCTTGCGCAATAACTCAGCTCCTAGGAATTAAACATGTATTTGCAAAATCTGTTTAGTCATTTAGAGTTTTTGTCTCAGAATAAAATACCTCTTGAATAGAATTGCTTTTAAATGTCAATTTTATTTTGGACTGTGAGGTCCTGGGTGAAAACAAAAGAGCGGCTTGGTGCTCGCCTGCCTTTGTGAAGGGTGTTTTGAGGAAGAAGAGACACTTAGTGCAAGGGCCACCATCAGAAAGCAGCAGCGAAATGGTGAAATTTCCTACTGGGTCAGTAGCCTTCAGTGCCAGGAGGGGCTGTAGTAAGTCATGGTCAAGTATGACCATGGTCATGGTCAAGTATCTTTGGTCTTGTCATTGCGTCTCCGTAGTCTGAAGTGGGATTTGTGCTGAAGGATTTGTGCTGCTGCTGCTTTGCTGGGTCTTTTGTCACCATCTTCCTGTGCAGGCTATCAAGGGTTTGGAAAGATCTAACGTAAACGTGACATTGAGGCTTGCGTGGAAGGATGTGTTTAAACGTCACTGTGAAAACCATTAATAGCTTTTTTTTTTTGGCCTTGTAGTGAATGTGTCTGGTAACTCTTTGACAAACATCATGTTTTACAGCATCAGCAGTCTTTCAGTGTGCGTTAAACGGTAGTGACGTGGGATCAGCATGGAATGATGCAGTAAAATGCTCTCTTTGAAAACGGAAAGAATAAGGAACAGCAGAATTTACAAAGTCATTCTTTAAAAAGATGGATTACAGGGTGTCCGTGCCTGAGACCCAGCATGCTGAGCACATCAGTGCGGCTGCCAGCGCTCTAGGAGCAGCACAGCCATTGCATGGTTGGCAATGCTGGAGTTATGGGAATTGTCAGCGTTTTCAGTAAAATTATTATTTTCACGGAGCGGTTGTGCGTATTCTGACCTGTGCTGCAGATACGGTGCTGGCAGTGGTGTGAGGAGTGACTGTGGTCAGGTGGGTGTATGTGTTACCTGTTACTTGGCGTTTCAGTGAAGAAGAAAACATACAGATGGAAAATAAATTGGTAGTTGGTTAGTTGAGCAAAATACTGGTGAAAAATCTTCAGTCTGAGAATAGATTTAGCATAAATAGTACATAAATCTCTGCATTACTAGTAATGTCACATTTTTGAAAATAGGCTGTTTCAAAGGCAGCACAGTGAGCCTGAAAGAGATTCAATGACACACAAGTATCCTATCCCCTTATCTATTTAGTTAAATGGATTTGGCTGTAAAAAATGGTTTCGCTTTGAAGAGTGTTTTTAAAACAAAATCTAGTGAGCAGAATTTAGTTCATATGAAAGATGCAGCTCTGAATACAAATCATCCATTTCTTCAGCAGGAATTAACTTTTCTAGTATTTCTCCTTGGTATACTTATTAATACAGATTCTGTTTAAACCGTGGTATTAAGTATGCACCATAAAGGATGTAAAGAAATGACCCGAGAGTAGGGTTAGAAGACCCCAAGCTGCATGTGTTTATCTAAATTTTGATGTAAGAAGTTTGTCCATTTTTCATTTTGACCTGATGGCGAGGAAAGCAAGGAATGACTTACGTGGCTGAACACAGTGGGCATGGGCCTCCCCAGCGCTTGGGTGAGCTGCTTGGGAGGTGTAGAACAAGGAGCCCCAGTGGCTCCAAAATTCCAGAAAAGGAAACATTTTCTCTGTTGTAGCATAACCAGTTGGTATCCCAGCTGCATCTAGGGCTGGAGCACCTCTGCTGTGAGGCCAGGCTGAGAGAGCTGGGGCTCTTCAGCCTGGAGAAGAGGAGGCTCCGGGGAGACCTGAGAGCGGCCTTCCAGTGCCTAAAGGGGGCTGCAGGAAAGATGGGGAGAGACTCTTCAGCAGGGCCTGTTGTGACAG
>JAAGAY010134800.1:0-59041 GCA_011801015.1 Ardeotis arabs | reverse complement strand
GTCCTTGGAGAGCTGGAAGTTTGCTTTCCTAAAATTCATGGTCCTGATTTTACTCTTTGCCTGACCCATTTTCCTCAGGACTGTGAAGTCCACCAGTGCATGATCACTGCAGCCCAGGCTGGCTGCCATCTCCATGTCATCAGTTAGCTCACTTGCATTGGTGTCCATCATGTCCAGTATTGTATCTCCTATGGCAGGGCTGTCTGTTACCTGGCTTAAGAAGTTATTCTCATCAGTACTTAATTGATGAAAGAATGCTAGGGAAAAATCTGAACTGCCTCACAGTAAAAAGTAATCATGTGGCCACTTTCACAGTGACTACCCAATGGTGTTCAAAAATTCTCCAACCTCGTATGGTTTCCCCTCCCGAAAGATAGCATAATCACTCCACAGCAGATAGTTGAGTTTGCAGTGCCAGACAAAGACTCAGTGATGTGAGGGAAGAAGAATTGCCCAAGTCCATGTATCATGACTGCACTGCAGAAGCCTGATCAGGTGCCTGATTGCTGTCTGGATTTGCTGTTAGAAGTTTGGTTGGCTATAGAAGTCTGACAGACTAGTGTAATGGTATAAGATATTTCTTAGCCTCGTTTGGAAAGATAGGATTAAACCTACAAAATATTCAAGTGTGTTACCAAAAAGGATATGAAAGCAACAAAAAGACTAGGAGACTTTCTTCCCATATTTTTATGACTTCAGATTTTGCCAAAGTACGGATATCTTAGTGCCCCTTCTTGTGTCATTGAAAGAGGAGCTTTTCAAAGTCACATACTTTCATCCTGTCTTATACATCCCTTCACTGACATTCAGCAGTCCCTTTTTTTTTATACAAGTCTTAAATACATCACTTGTGACTGTCATTGCTTCTTTTAAAATCCTCCGTATTTCACTATCAGCCAAAATACATCATGGCATAGCACGAACTCTGTCATCTGACCTTTCCTTTCTGCAATAACGCTAATTATTTCATTCTCATCTTTGTTTAATTTCCTTCCTGCAAGCAGACTGCTGTAGATTTTTTCTTTGTCCATTTGACATCTTTTCTAAAAGCCAGATGTGACAATTTTCTGTTTCTTGGTTTTTCCACCTGGAATACTGAATTCTTCTACAACTCTCTCTTTCTCCTTCCTAGCTTTTCGAAAAAGCCATGGTTAATTTTTTCCTCTCCACTTTTGATTCAGATTTGTTCAAGATCTTTATTTAACTTTATCATCAATTTAACTTTCTTGTGTTCTTTCACTTTCAGCAAGTTTCATATGTCTGTATCTTAAATTCATATTTCCTTCTCTTAATTCCTTTGCTTCCAACTGCAGATGATGCTTGTTGTAGTTTCCTGGTTTGTATGTTTGGCAGTTTTTATTTATTCCTTTAAATCAATTTTTGAAACATGCTAACTCTAATAGAGTTATTATATAGGTAGATTAGAAGACCTCTAGAGACAAATCTGTTTTGGTTTTGTATAAAGGAAATGTACCAGTCTGCTACATGGTTAGGTACATCAGTAATCGAGTCCTGTGAAGCTGAATGTGTGCTAATCCCTGAAGTCTCTACATTACCTTTAAAATGATGACTTAGAATAACAAAATAGTTTATAGAAGGCTGTGAAACCACATGTTGCATCCATTTTTTTATACCTTGGGCATGGGTTCAGATTTTGATTTAGATTGTGAGTGGATGTAGAAGAAACACCTTAGAAAAAACAGTGTATTTATAAAGCTTTTAATTTTATAGGTCAGGTTCCATATGTATTATTATACTTCTTCAGTATAATCCCAAAGATAAAAGATCTTTGGGGAAAAATTGAACTTCTTAAAATCAAAACTTGCACGAAATAGCTTTCTTTAGGTGAATATGGCCTGTCAGCTTAATATAAATGTCCTTGTGAAACCGTTTCTATTGAAGAGCAGAACTATTCAGAAAGTATCCACAGGCCATTGCTTTTAAATCCATTTGTGAATGTCATTTAAATGAGCACAGTTTTCAGTATGATCAGAAATATGTTTCCTTGCATTCATGAGATGCTTGGATTAGATGAGATGTGTGTTGCAGTGCCTTAAGGCTTGTGGAAACTTGCAAAGCATTTCTGCTATAATTAGGTTTCCTTCATGAGTCTCACAATTTGTTATCATCTCCTTCCTCTGCAAAGGGGGGAAAAAATGAAAATCTGATGGATAAAAATAAATAAAAATCTGAAGTATGATTGTGACGTAATTAATGCTTATTGAAGTTTTGGAACCAAAGTAAATTTTAGCAGTTGAGCACAAGGGAAAGGGCAGTAACACTGGCCAAGATGATGTGAAAAGAATTCTGCGTTAATGGATATTTAATGACAGCCCAGCGAGAGGTGTAGATTTGAGCTCTTTTGAAATGTGTAAAATGTAATAAACAACAGAAAAGGGAGAAGTGAATAAAGTATTCAGAACATGCTTTCACACTCCTTTTTTTTCATGTTTTCAGTTGAAAATGTGCTGTTGTTAGGAGGAAAATAGTGGTAGAGAGGGATTCATCTCACTTCTTAATAACCTTTCACTCTGTACTAACCCAAGCTCAGAAAAATGCCCATTGGTGCCAAGGGAAAAATGAATAGGAGCCCTATTTCTTACCTCATTTTCCAGCAAATAAGATATACTGTGAATTTGGGATGATCAATGTGAGAAGATGACTAGAAGAAATTTTTTGAAAATTTTATTTTATTTGGGCAATGTTAGTAACAAACGAACTTAGGCTGTCTTCAGGGGCCTGATACTGCAAGGTGTGCAGTGTGCCTCCCTGGGAGGAGTTAAACAACCACGGCTGTAGAGGCATGACAGCAGTTAGACTTCAGGTCACCGGAGAATCTTTCAGAAGATTCTGCTATTGCTGGGACGAAACTGGAGGTATTTTGTGTCCCCTGTGCTGACGAAATGGTGCTGATTTGTACCACCTGAAGTACAAAGTTACATGGTCTCTCAGTTTTACTCACACTGTTCTCAAGTCAGTGGAAAATGCAGAACTACTCTAGAAGCTGTATTGAAACAGAGTACGGCTGTTTGGTTTGTCTCTTGTTCGCTAAACATGTTTGTTAATGGCAGAGTGGATAGTTTTAATGAGGAGAATACACTGTGATATTTCAGTCTTTGTATATTTGCTCACAAATATTATTCCTTAATTAACTCTTTCCAAGCTAAAAGAGGAAATTCTTCATACCAGACTTTATGGAAGGACTTTTATGAAATAAAAAAACTTGCAGTTTCAGGAAGAGTGTGCTTACTGCAGTGAATTTATTCAATAACTTTCTGATTAAAATTCATTCTTGAAAATGGAAGACTGCAGAATGGTAAGGGAAGCCAAATCCCATGGATTTCAACCCAGGAGGCTTCTTCTGCAGGTCTGTTAGATGGAGGCTGCTGCTGTTCCAGGTTACAGACCCAGCCCTAGAAAGGCTGCACAGGTATTGTACAGATGTGCACACACACTACACGCACAGGTGGCCACAGAGAGAAGAGAGGCAGAAAAGACAAATGCAGGCAGCATTCATGTAAACAGGAACAGCACAGGCAGCACAAGCTTATTCCTTCTTGCTGGCTGATCAAGGTTGAAGTGTCTAGCAGAACTACCAACACCCTCGCTCCCTTGATTCACAAGCACACTCACATTCACTGATCCCTTAAATAATAGTGTGGGCCCTAAGTATGTCCAATATCCAAAATATATATCCATATATTGGTATATCCAAAATACCCATGCCATAGGGCCCTTACACAGTTATTGACCTTGACCTTATCTTTTCAAACCACATTATTGCATTCAGGGTATCCCTAGAGAGACCATCCACGTAGATTTAAACATGGAGTTCAAAAGGAGTATTTCCTAATAATTTTTACATCAGTAAATAGGGGAGAGAGAAGGAGAGAGACTGTAACTTTATTAATTTTATATTAATTCACATACAGTTCTTCAGAATCTGGAAAGGATGCTTCCTCTGAGGAAAGAAAAATGGAGTTATAATACTAGGGATAGTATAACAGCCTCAGTATGGAGTTTAGAGCTGATGCTTAAAAAGCATGAAGATTTCTGGGGGCATTTAGGGGAAGAAAAGGAACTATACCGCTATACACGATATCTAACATGCTTGGAGAGAGTACTTGGAGAGCTATGGTCAGCTCACGATGACCTAAAATCTGTATGGATTGAACTGATCCAATGAAAGATGCACCTGATGCAGAAACTTGAAAAAGAGAGGCAGGTTCACTTATGAAGAGGAATTAATTTACTTTACAACCTGCAGTTAGCCAAAGGTTAGAATCAAACTGTGAGTTTATTTTTTAAAAGCAGTAATGGTGGTAATTTTAACTCGTAGAACAACAGTGTGACCAAATCAGTTAACATGTCAGCTGATATTTATAATGGATTATTTTTCCATTGTGTATCTCATGCCACACTGCATTTCTTGAGATTTACTTCCTACTGTAATGCTGTAGCCTTCATCTCTCTCCTGCCTCCAGCCCCTGCCACAATCCTCACCATGTGCCTTGGCTGAGCAACCCCATGTGCTGGCTGAGCCACGGCCCTGATGGGAAAGCTCTTGGGGGAGAACGCCTTGCGCCTTGCCCCTTCCAGAGCTGTAGGCTCTGTCTTGCTCCCAATCTGGCTTTTGCAAATGATTTCTGTTGATGACAGAGTAGTTGTGATTGAATAATGGAATCATAGAATAGTTTGGGTTGATGATCCCTTTAAAGGTTGTTGGGTCCAACTCTTCTGCAATGTTTTAAGGTGTTGCAGTTCTATAAATTAATGCTAAAAGTACTTGTAGCATATTGTAATAGATCATTGAATACTGTATATAACAGTATTCAGAAAGAAACAGAAAAGATCCCCCAGGGATTTTCTGTATCAAATTTTTACTTGTGATTTAAAAAATTATATGCAATTAATAAAAAGAAAAATAGATGCTATACAGCGCAAACCATTCAGTATGCTGGAAGATAAATGCACCTGTGAAAAATAGTATTTGTAGTTTGAAATCAATCAATACACTAATTCTGAAGAGAGATTGCATCATATTTCAAAGGAAATAATCTGGAGGGAAAAAAATCTCAGTGCAGTATTTATTATGCTCTTTATTAAGTAGAGCAGTTAAAAAGTCCTTCACTTTGAGATGAAATTTGTCAGATTTCAGTGTAATTGTTCAGTTGGTTTAATGTGGTGCTGGGTGAGGATGATAAAATTCTCTCATGTATAGAATGTGCCAATGTAGAAGCAAAATATAAAGGGAAGATGTTGCTGCTGAGGTGAGCGTTTAGCTGAATGGCAAAGAAGAAAAGTATTAGAGATGGAGAGATGTGTAAGTAAGGGCGTATTACTTTGTTAGAAAGCCTGTCTGAGCTCTCTCATAGCTATTGTGTGCAGGCAATGCTGCTGTTATGTTGCAAGTGCAGAGCTGTTAAGATAAGGGGAATGGACACTGACAAGAGGGTTGACAGGTATCCCTTTTCAGTAGTAGCAGTAGCATCTGTCTGGCCTTGCTGTGCTGCTGCCGGAGGCAAGGGCTTGCTTGTTGTTTGCTTTTCTTTCACTGCAACAGCTGGATGGGCTACACTTAAGGCTTTAAGTGCTCTTCAATGTTTTCTGAGAGTTTTCCAGCAAAATCAGAGTTCTTGGCCTCATCTCCCTGATGTGAAAAATAAGAAAATGAAATAACTGTTGGTAGGTTGTTTGTGTACATCCCAATCAGAAAATGCAGCTGTGAGTGGAGGCTGAAGTAGTGCAGGTTTCACTTAACTTCAGCTACAGTGGAGTTGCTGTAAGGGAGCTTCCAGTGCCAGGCTGCTTGTCCTGCCAGAGAATGTAACAGTACAACTGCCCAAAATGCTGACCTGTATCTGTCACAGGTCTTGGAGGCAACCTAGCAGCTTCTGATGGGAGCTGCTCCCTTTGCTCACTGAGGACTGGGTACTGCTGGGTACCTGTATCTGCATGAGCAGGTGCAGATAATTGTGGGGTTTTTCTGCCTTCTCTCAGATTTGGTGGATGAGACCTGGGTGTTCCCTTGAGAGCGGCTGCATTAAGACAGCTCAAGAGTCTCTGACCTGTCTAGATTATGAATTCCCACTTGCAAAATGGCATCATCCCTTCAAAACCAAAAGCAGCCACAGAATCAGGTGAAGCGCTTCTTCACTGGCCTTTTCCCTCTCCTCTCTAGAAAATACTAATGTGTTTTGCAGTGTAACTCCCATTGACTTTGTTAGTAAGATTTTAGTTCACAACTTTAAATGTTACATGTAATTCTGTTGAAATTGTACTTTGAGTTGAATTAGGGTTACCTTTACCTCTCTGTGTTTGTTTATCTATATACAAAGTAGGATGGAAGGGTCTGTGAATTCATTTGAAAGAATCCCTTTGATTTCTGCAGATACCTGACGGTGTCTGTACCCCTGAAGGTATTAAGATTTGTTTATTTAACAGTAACCAATTTATACTTAATTTCCAGATTTAAAAAAAAAATATTCAAAGAAATACTAATAAATTGTTTCAATTTTATATTGCAGTTGGGAATGTTGGTTTGTTTTGGTGGGTAGAGCATTGCTTGCATGTAGATGATCTGCTGATCTCTATAACAAGACAAATAGAAAATGTGGTAATGGCCAAAAAGTGACTACTGAAACAGAATTTTCTTACTCAACGTTTATTCAGTCCTCCCTCATTCTGTTTATTTTTAAGTAATTAGTAAATAGTTCTCACTAATTCTAGTTTTCCTTCCATCCACTTGTGCAGAGCAAAACCACCAAGGAAGAGGGCACAGTTTGATTCTCTGTTGGCTTGTGTGGGTGCTGATTGTGTAGGCAGAAGTTATAATTGTGCTTTATGGGCTGGTGCTGTATTTGTTAGAGCTGGCTTTTCTGATACCAAGTTGCTTGCAAGCTGAGCAGTTAATAATAAAAACATATTTTGCGTATAAGCAGCACAAACTGGGTGTGAATTCTGAGAGAAGACGAATGTGGGATACCATGGTGCTGTTTATTAAGTCACTTTTCAGAGCATATCTGTGCTTTAAAATTTGAGTGGAGAGCAGCTCTTGAATATGACGATGCCAGTATATGAGAGATGCTATGAACTTTTGCACAGCTGTGTGTGTATTTTCTGCAGCACAGCTGACTGTCCCTAGCTATATTGTGCTAAAATAACAAGAGACAGTGAAATACCAAGAAATTATATCAGGTGTTTGTATCAACTAAGCTGTATTTGCAAATGACAGCCCGATTTTTCCAGGCAAAGTGATTTGTTCCAAACCTCGGCCACCTTTAAGAACTGTTGTGTGGTAGACCATTACCTCAGCTGTTAAATAGAACAGGTTGGTAGCTCCAAATTATGGCCTCAGTATGCAAAGGATCAATTATTAAATATGTAACGTTAAAATCTTTGATGAAAACCTGCAGGAGTTCTTGAGCATTTAAATAAAAAGATTCCAGATTACTCAGATGAACAAGAAATTATTACAGAAAGTAGGTTTGCCATAGGCTTTTTTTAATGCTCTGAGAGCTAAAAGTGCCATAAAATGCATTAGTTGTATTGAATGAAACAATTTCTTGCCTTTAGGTAAGCAAATAGAAGAGGCCAGTGAAATTCTAGGCTGGTAAAACTGCAGTACAGCACCAGATGAAGGAATTTATTTAATGTAAATCTGAGCAGTTATGACTTATGGACAAATTCTTTAAGAGAAGGAAAGGAGACTCATTGTACAAATTGTCTGCAAATTAAAAAGGTGAAAGAAAAATTACTATATGAAACAAAGCTGTTAATAATACATGGCAATAAACCTTGTATTTTTTTTAATATCCTGGCTAACCTGCTAGACAAAGTCAAATGAACTCTTAATCAACTGTAGAAAGAAGACAGTCAAAGGAAGAGGGGATTTTCTAGGGGGGGAGTGGGAGGCAGGGAAGAACTTCCAGTTTTAAAAATTGACACCTTGGCTTTTAAACTGTCTATATATGAATCTTTCATATATTCCTAACCTCACCAAATAGAGAGAGCTGCCATGCTACTATTAATTTTTTTTTTTTTGCCTCAACTTGAGAATGTGGAATATAAGTGTTAGAATATTTATTTTTGATAAGTGCGTTGGAGTCTTGAGAAGTAAAAGGGCTATGAGTCTTTGTTTTAAAAACCTAACAGTGAAAGAAAGAGGAAATCTGAGTGTGAAAAGAGGCCAATGGCAAACGACTCAACTTCAGAGTTAAGAACAGTGAGCAGATTTTCTGTATATTGGAAGCAGTTTTATCCATGGCTTTGGCTCCTTGTTAGGCAGAGCTGGTTCTGCTGGTTCTAGTGCAGGAAAGGTGGAAGGTTTCAGTAACTGTAAGTCTTCTTTCTTTAGTTGAAAGTCAAATGATTTAGCCATATTACATGATGATGACGACTAAAAACTTTCATCCCTGTGATTACTGAGGTTATTAACCATCCTTGTTAGCTAGATGTGTAATTGGGGATTAAAAAAGATATTTTGCAGGAAGTTTTAAAAAGCTGATTAAGAAGTTCTCTGAGCTGTGTAATACCACTAATGAAGAACCAAATGAAAGGAATGCAATGCTAACCAGTGTGGTTTTGAGGAAAGTAGATGTGTAGTGAACTGTGTGTGTTTATTTTTATCAGAGCAGAATCTGATCTGTAAATACATCTATGGCATACACTGAAATTTCTGCAAGCCTTTTCATGTAAGTGTTTTGATTAATAAATAAACATGGCACAAATTAAATGGACCAAAATCTCAGTAACTAGAACATCTCAGACCAGTGGCTTCTGATTAAGTAGATGTTTCTAGTGGGCCCATGGAATTTGTTCCATTTTAAGTGTATTATTTCATTATTTTTAGTGACGTGGAGGACAACTTTCTTGCTAAGTTGGGCTCAAACAAAGCAACCTATATTTTAAGATAGGCAGAAATATGAATTTAGAGAAAGAAATAGTTTAGAATAAAATTTTAGGACTGAGAGCTCTTCCCTTAGAGATACAGACCTTGAAAAAGATTTGGGTGATATGGTGGTTGATCAAGTCAATGTGAACTATGGCAGTGGGATTTTTCTGACAGGATCAAAAGGACTGGTAAGATTACTGTATATGCAAACAGAAGTGACACGTAGGGTTGGGGAGATGATGAGATCTCAGATATGTCTGTTCCTGAAATATTTAGGAAAGTAGACCTATATGCTTAAATGATGTCTAGATAATCTTCATTTACCTACTGTTCAAAACCTGCATACTATTTTGCTGACCTAAGGTGATAAATAAATTTTCTGGCTACTGCCTTTAAGGTGAGATTGGTTTTGGTCTAAACGGGCTGGAAGCACTTTCTTGGAGTTAAGCGACAACAAATTATTGTATTGATTTTTGGTTAAACTTCTTTCTCATCCTCAGTGTTGATAGCCTGGAAAGGACATGACTAGATCTTTCAGCTGGGAAGAAGGTGCTCTATGGGTACAAAGGAGAGCTATTCAATATAAATGCGAAAGAAAATATGGATGCTTGACTTCACTATTATAGATAAGAGTATTTAATCAGATTGTGATGTTATAGAGCTTTATCTGACAACCACATGGTGCTGTGTTTAAAGTTATGCTATAACAGAATGTCAGCCAGTAACATATTCATACCTTGAAACATAATATTTTGTTTTCCTGCCCTAGTAAATTGAAATAAACGAAACATCCATTTAATCTCTAAACTATATGCTATTTTTACAAGTAATGATTTATAGCTTGATAGAAGAGTGATAAAATCTGGCATTCCTATTGTGTTACACTTTAGATATTCCAAGAAAATCCAGACTTTTTTTTGTTATTTTTTCCCCTGTGTGTGTCCTAGTTATCACTATTCCTGATACAAGCCAGGATGCTGTTGGCCTTCTTGGCCACCTGGGCATACTGCTGGCTCATGTTCAGTCGGCTGTCTACCAGTACCCCCAGGTCCTTGTCTGCTAGGCAGCTTTCCAGCCACTCTTCTCTAAGCCTGTAGCGTTGCATGGGATTGTTTGGACCGAAGTCCAGGACCTAGAACTTTGCCTCGTTGAACCTCGTACAGTTCACCTCGGCCTGTGGATCCAGCCTGTCCAGATCCCTCTGCAGAGCCTTCCTACCCTTGAGCGGATCAACACTCCCACCTATTTTGATGTTATCTGCACACTTACTGGGGGAGCTCTCAATCCTCTCATCTAGATCACTGATAAAGACATTAAACAAGACTGGCCCCAAAACTGAGCCCTGGGGAACACTGCTTGTGACTGGCCTCCAACTGGATTTAACTCCATTCACCACAACTCTCTGGGCTTGGCCATCCAGCCAGTTTTTTACCCAGTGAAGAGTACACCTGTCCAAGCCATGAGCCGCCAGCTTCTCTAGGAGAATGGTGTGGGAGACAGTGTCAAAGCCTTTACTAAAGTCCAGGTAGATAACATCCACGGCCTTTCCCTCATCCACTAGGCGAGTCACCTGGTCGTAGAAGGAGATCAGGTTGGTCAAGCAGATCCTGCCTTTCATGAACCCATGCTGTCTAGGCCTAATCCTCTGGTTGTACTGCACATGCAGGGCACTTGATTACTTTTTTACAGCTGTCTTAAAGTATGTTGTCCATGTGCATTCTGCATGTTCCCATATCTCTTCCCAGCACTAGCAATGTGAGAATTAATGGCATCATCATTAAAATACTCATCCGAGTCTTTGGAGATCTGTGTTCCTGGCTGTGCTGTAGCATTTCTTTGTAACCTAAGGCAAGGTAGTTAATTTCTGGGTTTTATGCAGTCATATAAAAGAGTGTCTTTATTATGTGGGGATATTACCTTGTCACAGTAGAATATAGAGTTGTCCTCTAGGTAAGGTCCTGACTGGGGAAAAGTATTTAAGCATTTGCTCAGCCCACTGTGTGTACTTACACATGTGCTTGAAGCTGTGTATAAATTTAAACAGTGTCTTAATAGGATTGTTTTCTGGAATTGAAGCCTGATGGCTATTCCTGCATTAGCAAGAGAAATAGCCCAATAAGAGCAAGATTATGGATTCAGATAGTTTGTGCTGAGAGCCAGATTGCATGCTCTGTGGTGGTGGGTTACACTGGATTAACTCTGATACTTTGAACTGAACCGCTTTGAGAGAAGTAGTCCCTCTACTCAGTTTTCATGACACCCTACGCACCACCACTACCCCAAGTACACGACGGCATTGGCTGAAGTCACTGAGATAGTGGTCCTGTGAGAAGAGGCTGGGGGAGCTGGACTTCAGTCTGGAGCAGAGACAGCTTTGGAGGGACCTGACAGTAGCCCCCAGTGCTTGTAGGGAGGTCATGGAGAAGACAGATGAGGCCAGGCTGTTCGCAGCAGTGCAGAGTGAGACAGCGAGAGACATTGACCAAAGGTAAAGAAGAGGTTCAGCATGGATGTAAGAGCAACTTCTTCTGTGTGAGGACAGTCAGGTAGGGGCACAGATTGCCCAGAGGTGTTGTGCAGTCTCCAGCCTTTGGATTTTGACCCAGCTGTATGAGGCCCTGTGCAGCCTGGGCTGACCTCAGAGCTGACCCTGTTTTGAACCGGAGGTTGGACCAGAGACCCCTGGTGTCCCTCCCAGTTAGAATGATCCTGTGAACCTGTGAATGCCCAGTGTTGGTTGGAGTGTATTAGCTGTGCTCCTGAAGACTGCCTTGTAGTATGAAACACAGCATAAGCGCGGCTGGTTAGACATTGGCTTCTGCAGTGCACTCCTAACTGCAACTCAATGCTGACGTATATGCACCCTATGCAAAATCTGCTATTATTTTTCATTGAGAAGGAACTAAGTTCCTTTTCTCTCCCTGAAAAAAAAAAAAGCTGACTGTATCTCTCTTCCTGTTGTTGATTGCTGCTCTGTCTTGTTTCTCTTTTGTACTCTTGATTTCAATCTCTGCACCTATTAACTTTAGAATATTTTAGTGTCTTTACCGTTCTTTAGAGACTTATGCTGTCTGCCATGCTTCTCTTCTATGGCATTACCTCAATCTCCTGATTTCATAGCTCTCTTTTCAGTGCGCTTTTGTAAATCCCTTGAGCAGGGACTTTGCTGCTGTATTGGCTGAAGCCTGCGGCTGCAGTTAAGACACTGCCTTTTCGTATACCTTAGAATTTTTCTATCTAAAATTTTCTGGACTATCCAATTTAAAAGCTGCTTTATCCTGTTTTTGAACATCTAATGTATTACTTCCTAGCTCTGTTCTCTTTCACTTTTCAGCAGTAGTGTTTGAAAATGGTCACAGCTGTTGTATGTGTCTGCAGTGGTGAGGTTTTTGTTTTGTTTCATAGCATGTGTTGAATGCCCTGGCATGTAGCTCTGGGTGTATTGAAGTGTTTGTACCAGACAACTTTGCATACAGCATTGGAGAACTGTATAAAGCAGAGACATAAACCTGGTGCGGTTTTGTCTCTGTCTTTTGGGGAGGGGATGAATCTATTTAGTTTGGAGAGAAGAGGTTGACTTGCTCAGAAAGAAAGTTCGAAAGTAAGCTAACACTTCTGTAGTTTGAGCAACTGGGAGAATAGGAAATGGCACATATCAGATAAATGTCTCAAACTGAATTTAGACACCAATTTTGAAAATCTTGGCAGCTGTGTTCTTCTTTTCCCACGTCTGCACTCAAACACACTGCTTTTCCAAACTTTGTGTGGTACCTACCAATATGCTTTGGCAGCATCACCGTGATGACGTGGCACAAGGAGTGCTGGAGCTGTAGCCTTCTCGTTACTCCCAAGAGTGAGCTGAAATGTGACTGGTCTTCAGCCTTCTCTCTGCTGAGCTGTTGCCCCTGGACTGATGTTAAAGTAATGTCCCCTTTTATGTGGACTCAGTTCTAAATGTGCTGATGCTAGGAATGGCCTATATTGCTCAAAGAAGCAGAGTTGTATTCCATAAACATTTTTATACTAGCATTAAAAAGTTTCAACACCAGTGTCATCAGCATCACTAATACAAATGAAAAAGAGGGAGCGGTGCGCTTTTCTAAGGGACACATGCACTCACCTGAATTTCTGTCCTTACCTCATGAAATAGATAATTTAAAGGATGTTCAGTTGCAAGGACCTGAGAGTCTAAATTAGAGATAATCTTTCAGTTGGTTTAAAAATAAACCAATCCCAATAAGAACACACACAAAAAAAGACAGCAATAAATGTTAATTGAATTAAATATCTTGGCCACTTTTGTATGCTCAGAAATCTGGCAGACAGCTTTGAATGAATTTTGTCGTTGCGTTTTGTGCATTTTCTCATAGCAGAATCCCTTTGGTGGAGGGTTATGGTTTCTGAATCAATGCGATTACTAAGCAAATGCTATTGTAGAGTGTTTGTAATAACAGAGATGTGAAAGCTAGGAAGAATACATTTTAGCTTTCGCTCCCCAGTTGCTTTAGCAATTCTGAATTTAGGAAAACTATCATCTTAGTTTGTTAAATTAATTTGATTTCTGGTTAAGCCACTAAGAAATAAGAAAAGTTGGATATCTTGGTGCCGTTTTAACTACCTTGTTTTAGAGACAAATACTTTCTTTGTCAAAATACTGAGCTGCATCATTCCTTTAAGAGTAACAAGTCTCAGTGAAGATAAAATGTGACTTTGAATCATTCTTGTAGTTTTGTTTCCTTTAAGAGCAAGAAGAATGAATAATATCTCAATCAGATATTTTTATTTATAATTTTTTTGTCAGTAACATCTAGAGTGAATATCACCAGTATAACATGCGTGCATTAAAAATATCTAAGTGGCTCAACTTTAATCTTAAAATATTAAAATGAAAAAAAAAAACCAAACCACAAAACAAGAGCTTGCTTTAAAACTGTGCATCTTGTTTGTTTTAGGAGAAGCGGCTAAAAGAAAAAGCAGCAAGGAGAGAAGCCAGGAATAAGAACGCACAGGTAAGGATTTTTGTTGTTTTGAACAAGCTACTGATTGTGGGTTTGAAACTGTTTTTTAGATTGTTTCATTCCTTCCCTTAATAAGCAATGTTGTGATTAATGACTCTTTAAAGGCATTTTTTGTTTGCTTGCTTTTTCTTACTCCCTTGCTCTGATGTGGTTATAATGATTTGCTGTGGAAGGATACTGAGAAAGCATGGATATGTGTGTATGTATATGTGTGTGTATAAATATATAAAATGTATGGAAGCTTTTTGGAATTGCAGCCTCTTTATGCTGTATATCAAGTGAGTTGCAATTTCAGCTGCAGTGCTGATGCCGTTTTTTTCTAAATACTTGGTCTTGTTTATAACTTGCAGACAGTAAGATTTTTGGGGGGGGGGGTCAAATATAATTTAAACCTGTTTCTTCTGAACCTTTTCTTCAAACAGCAAGTATTTACATTGAAGTTTATTCTTTCCTCTTGTTAGATCCACAAATAAAACCTTTGCTATCCTTTTCTGTGTATGTATGTTACTAGTTTCCTAGAGGCTGTTCTTGTTTTTCGTGTTGCTTGGTTGTTAAAAACTGAGATTTCATTCAGCTGCAGTGATTTTCCAGAATATGGACAGAGTAATGTGTGTCATTTCTGATGCTGCATCATCTTATGCTACACATGAATAGTTACGTTTTGTTCTTGTCAGTTAGCAAATATCTTACTCCCTTGAGAAAACTGTTAATCTTTGTCCAATTTTTGCAAACTGGCCATGCGCTGGGAGGCTTAAGTATATGAAGATGCTTCATTCTGTAGTTCTGAAGTGGAAAGTAATTATAGTTTAAGATGAAAAGCCTAGTTATACTAAGTAATAAGTATGATTCTGTCTTCAGAGATGGCAAGCTGTGAGAGCTATTGGCATCGTGACTCCCCAATCAAGCAATAGAAATTTTCTGCATGTAGTTGAATGTATAGAGATGCATGCTTTTTAATGTATTGAGCAAGTATTTTAGGAAAATTATGGAATGAATGATTAACAAACATCTTAATATAGGGAGAAAACATTGATCAAATCAGGCTGTATCACATTTGTAAATGCTGCTTGTTGATTTTGCCACTTTTTAAGGAATAAAAAACCTCCCAATATCATTATTCAGCAGCTGGAGAAATAAACACATTCCTTTCAAAAGCATCTTCTTGCTGATGTACTTCTATCCTATTTGTTGCCAACCAAATTAATCTCTCTGTCCCGTTGGAAAATGAATGAAGTTGATGTCTGTGGAGGGATGATCTGTCCGTGTGGGGTGTGTGTCTGTGGCTACAGTATGGGTTAAATGTGGAGCCTCACCCTCAGAAATGTGTAAGATAAAGCCACAATTTGATGCACCTCTGCCTCTCATCTGTGCCACACTTGCACTTGAAAAGCTCATTTAAAAGTAGTCCTGGTCTGGTGTGAGATCAGCATATGCTTTCTGTGAGGGCAGTAACTGTGCAAAGCTGCTTTTACTTTGACTTAATTTTACTCCTGAAGCACTTAGGTCACTCTCTGCAAGAAGGTGCAAGCCTCAGGAGCTGAAATGTCTCCTCGATGAAAAGTGCTGGGCTTTTTCTCTTGTTTAGAGGCTATTTTTGCCAGAACTGTGTGCAGCCGAGTCCTGTCGTTTTCAGTGGGGCTTATTTGAATGGAAAATGCTTCCACTGGGAAAGGCTGCCAGCTTGGAGCCGGGCAGTTCACGCCTGGAAGTGGAAGGGAGCAGTAGACGGTAGATAAAGGTGACATTTTCTGTCTGCTGGGTGTCTGAGGAATTAATTAAGAACACTCCCTGCTTCACAGAATCTTAGAGATGAAGCCACGGTAGCTGAAGCTCTCCATAGTCTATGCGGGATATGACTCAAGCAGCTCCTAGGGGACACACAGGGGGAAAGAAAAAAGGAGAAAACAGTAGAACACAGAAACTATTGAAACAGAAACTAGTTTAGAAAATATATGCTACCTAAATCAGAAGTTCATTCACATTTTCACTAGTGCTTTCAGAATATGACTTGTGACCCACTTGCTCTGCCATACACAACTCTTTTGTCAATTAGTAGTGTTTTCTTAAAAGAGAAAGCAATAAGGAGAACTAAAAAAGCAGAAAAGGTATTTTTAGCTATAATAAAGCAGTTTAGCAGCTGGAGAAATGGGCTAGATCAATAATTACGAGTAGCCAGTCACTTCAAAGCAACTGTGGTCATAATCTGTTGTTCCATGTCTACCTGCTTTATTCCCTTTGTTTCTTTTATTAACTGTGTCTCTCTTACCTTATAAACTCCTTGGGTTACAGAGCATTACTTATTATCTTTCACTAGTACACAACCCACTGAGTCTGACATAACCAAAACAGCAATTTACTTTCCCACTCTGAACATGAAATAACAATTCATCAATTATGACTTTTGCATCTCTGCTTTAGTATAATTCTTCTTGTCCTGTTGTTGGTTGTGCTCTGCAGCTGACTGGACAGGGCCTGGCATGTTATTCTTAATGTATACTGTTTTCTTCCAAAATGAAAAAGGAATTTATCTGGAACTAAACCTTAATGGTTTACAGTTTGTTTGTTTTCAGCCTTTAAAACATACACTTGTGGGATTTAATTTTAGTCTTAATTTAATCTTAGATTCTTGGATTGTGATAGTCTTAGCTTTAGAATTTCTTTGTCCTGTACATGTTCATCCCTTTCCTGTACCAGGAATCCTAACTTCCTGACATTTTTCATTTACTCTACCTGTAATTTTTTTAATTCATGGCCTACCCTTTTTAATAACAGCATTCCTTCAGTTTTATACTGTCATATTGTTTTTGGGAGGAGGGGGAGTATCTCCATTTTAAATTGTTTTGTTTTGGGTTTTTTTTCTCCTTTCATTTCAAAGTTTTAATGCCTTGCATGAGTGCAGGTTTTTTTGTCTGTATGCCAACAAAAAGGAGAGATCACAGGAGAGATGGCCCTCCTTCTTTTTCTTCTGGTGCCACAGGAGCAATTGCGGGGAAGATTTTGCTCAGCCTTCGCTGCACTGGGACGGGGCAGCCTCCCTGCAGCTGGAATTGAACAACCAGATTCTAGCACGCTCTGCTGAATGTGCTTGGGCAGGGGATTAGATGAGTAGGTAGCTGCAGTGTTATTGACTCCACCTTGGATAAATCCCTATGCAATAAATACACTAGATAAGAAGTGAGGGCTCTTAAAGGATGCTTTGGAGAAAGTATTTCTTGGAATTTATAAACATTGATTAAATTTGTGTGCAAAAGGCTGTGAAAACAGATTAAAAGTTTCCTCTTACGTTCCTATTGAAGAAAAACTGGAAACTTAGTTTTTGGGGAATTTTTTGTCATCAGATATTTAATTTTCTCCCAGTTTAGGACAGTTTGAGATATTTCCAAATGCAGTGTTTTAAGACAAAAAAAAAGCAAATATTTTGTCCTCACTTGGTACTGATAACATTGCAGTCCTCAAGCCCTCAGACATACTCTATGCTGGAGAAAGGCAAGTGTGTTGGCTTTTGTCCAAGAGGTCCAGCATTGTGCCGAAGCAGCAGCAAGATGGATGACTGCTCTGAGGCAGCAGCTGGGCATTACCTGGTGAAGCCAGCCCCTGGCCCCAAGCAGGACATCCCTGCACCATGCAGTGCTCAGCTCTTGACTTTACTCTTTTGCTTCTAGTAACCTATCACATACTGATTTCTTGGTATACAGAAAGGGCTTTTATTTTAGATTTCAAGCAGCATTTAAAGATCTTTGCTCTGCAAGCAACTGTTAACTGCAGTGAAGCTAAACAGGACTGTATTTCTCCTTTAGTGAGTTCAGTGTTTTGCTGTCCTGATGCCTTAGAGCAGTATTGATGTGTTAAGAATTATGAAGAGAGGAAGGCTTTGATTTTTTTAAAGAAAATTATTTTTGTAGTAAAGGCATTTTCCATGAGCAGCTGAACAGGTCTATGGGTCAAGGTGGAGGAGAGAGCAGGAGTCAGAAGAAGGTACTGGTTCCTGCCCCAGCACTGACATGCTGTGTGATCTTCAGCCATTGACTCTGAACATCATGCAAGAAGTGATAACTAGCCCCTAAAAGAAGGCGTCAGTATCTGCTAGAAATAGTTTGGACAGCATCTGTAAGCAGTGCTGGGAGGTAAAACTTGCTCAGTCATGACAAGTTCGTGTGCATCAGTTCAGCCATTGGCAATCCTATAGCAGTTACTCCATGCTGTTGTCCAAGGCAAAACAGCAAAACAGAAAAACCTGAAAAAGGACTGACTAGCAGACCTGAGGCTGTTTACCCACGGTCTGTAAGAAAAATGAAGCCTACTGAAACCTAGGGAAATCCAGCTTGAGTACATATTCCTTTGTGAGAGGATTTTTCTGTTTTAGAAAAGAATGAAGAGGGCAAATCATTGGAGTAAAGTTTAGGATGGGGATTGTTATCGGGCTGGAAAACAAACTTCTTCTGAGAGAGATCCAAGCACTTGGTTGTCAGGGGCTCTTTTTCATAGGAATGAATTATTGCTGAATAATTTTAGAGCATTAAAATTTAACAGCAAGAATAGGATAATAAGTATGCTTTAACTTTTCTCATTGCCTCTCTTTCTCCCCTGCTCTCTCCCCAACATATTTTGCTACTCCCAGAGGAACTTGTGTATAAGATTTTACCTATTTTACAAAATATATACTTGATGTAGTTTATGTATATAATTTAAGATTTTCATGGAGTCACAGTGAAGTTAGGAATCTTTCTACTCTATTATGAAGGGATTTATGTGAGAACATCTCCAAAATACACCTGGGTGAGCAGGAGGCATATACTTAAAGATATGACAGATTCAGACATTGATATCTGCCTGTATCACATCAGTGCAAGGTATAATTCTCAGTATAGCATTCTGTTTTCTGCACCTTGTGCTGTGCTCTGTTGAGATTTTAACCAGAAATACTTGAAACCACCATTTTCTTTTAATCTCCAGTGCCTTCCATGGGATTTGAGATACACTTCAAGGATGTAGCTCAAGAAATCTTTGCATGGTGTGGCAAAATTCAAATAAGAAAGGGACAGAGTCAGGTCTCTTGGGTAACTATTGCTAATAATCCACTGGGAGAAATACAGTCTTTAAAATACAATGAAAATTCTGCATCCACTGTTTATCATTCGTGTGGTTACTGGAACTGACTTCTCGTACCTCACAGCTCTGCTTCTGCCTTGAATTTTCTTTTCCTTGAGATCTGGCCCATGACCTGGTGTTTAGGCTGGAGGCTCTAGATTCAGCGTGGATGTGAACAGTAATTTTGGCACGGAAAGGAGTTTACAGGAGTGAAGGAGGAATTTGGTCTGTGCCTCCTGTGAATACAGGTTCCCGAATCCCTCTGATCAGTTTATCACTAAGTGTTCCCAGGAAAGTCTCATGGGATGCCCTGCATGCTGACAGTTAATGGTGAAGGTGCTTTACTTCTGGATCACATCTCATGAGCCTCTCATGGATGGTGTTGAGGAGCCATTGCTTTAGCTCCCTGCAATTTCTGGAGCTGGAGCAGGGTTTCAGGGCTACATCCTTCTGGTGGTCTGGAGGATGTAGAGATTGTGTGAAGTTCATTTTGTTCATAGCAGACCTCAGGAGAAGGGTTATGTTGTCCTGATACAGCCTCAGGACAGGCTGCATCTTGTCACTGCAGTTTAGGAGTTGCAAAGGACTTAAAGTTGTTCTTCATCAGTAATTATTCTTGATTCTGAAAACCACGAAGAAAGCAGAAAATGAAGCAATGATACTTCTGTTCAGCCACAAAATCTTCCAGTATGTCTTGTGCGGGGAGCTTACAACTGAAATTACCATATGAATTAGATCCCTTTTGTTCAGCCAAACTTCTCACTTAAAACAGTTCAATTAACCTTAGTTTAGAAGTAACTCTGGTCTGTTAGTTCTTGTGTTCTGTACATCTGCTAAAAAAACTGTAAGTAGCTTTATTTATTCATTACAAGTTTGTGTTTGTATTGTTTTGAATTTTCTTGAGAAGCTCTGTGGATAAACAGAGTAATTTGGAATAGCAACGTTTTAAGCTACTAATTTAGTCATTTCAAACAGTTTTCTGAAGGCAGAATCACAATTTCAAGTGCAAGTTGTTGAATGGAAAATAAATAAATTGCTGATTCTGTACTATTTGTATTTTGAAATATTTTCTAAAAATTAATATATTCTACAATATTTAAGTTAATATTTGAAAGCAGGTATTACAAACCTGTATGGAAATGTTACCGCATTTTGCTTTTCAAAAATAACATGTTGATGATTCCAGTTACTATAACACTTAAGTTTCTTTAAGTAAAGCTGGAATAAGTCCTACTTTTTTTCTGCAATTATGAATGTATATGATTAAACCAGTATTTCTGTGTCATAACCCTGAACAAGTAACAGAAAGGATTCTGATGTGGATTGATTTGCCAATTATGCACGCTTCTGTGAACCTTTTCATTGCAGCCACCAGCACACTGAGGATTTTAAATATATTTACCAGGTTGACCATTTAAAACAATTGGCCATAGCCATAAGAACTGAATTTTGTGAGTATAATATTCATAACTGTTATTTTTAATCATATGTCATATGTGATGACGGTCTGTTGCCCTACATGCAGTAAGCTGATGATTTACCCGTCACTGAGGTGGTTTCTTCATAGTCCTGGCAGAAGTGTCGAGTAGGGGGGGCATGGACCTCACTCATATCCTCTTATCTCTTGAAGGTCTGCTGGAATGAGGTGGATGCCCAGTGGATCAACACAAATGCATCTTCATTAGTGTCTGACGTGCCTGTAGCCTATGCTTTGTTTTGTGTTTACTTTCAAATTTATGGTAAAGAAAGGATACTTTTTTTTAAACGTTTGTTGTTTTTCTTATTTTTGGGAGTTGCAGTTCTAGTAGAGCTTTTGATGAAAGATGTAATATGGATTTGTAAGAGCGGAGGAACAGGATTTCTGGTGTGTTCAGGAGCATGAAGGTTATTGTCTTACTTGGTTGCAAACTGTTTTCTTAAGTTTCTAGGGCAATACTGACAAAATTTCTCCAGTAGCTAAGTTAAACCCCAGGAAGATTACACTGGAAGATTCTTTAGAGAACCTTTTGTTTCTAGAATGTCTTGTAAGTTTGATAGCATTGGAACAGGATCTTTGGAGCCATTTTAGACTTCCACTACTGACAGAGCTTTCACCATGTTAAAGGCTAAACATTTTTGTTTATTTCAGAATCAACAATATTTTGGCATTGGAGAAAAGAAATTGTGTTTGTTTTTTTTTGTTGAAAGGCTTAGGCTATGAAAATCGCAGGATTTCTTGTTGAAGTAAGTATGTGCCATCATGTATGTATTTCTCTCTTCCTCTTGAATTGTGTGGGTTTTATTATAGTTTCTTTGGATCATATAGTTATGAATAACTCCTTGGTAGTTATAGAATTAGGGAGTGCTTTGGCATTGTTCCACCCAAGCTCTTGAATGGGGATCACCAAATGACTGAGTGGCTACTTGAGTCGCTGCTTGAGCTCTGTCCCTCCTTTGAATAAGGGACGTATGTATTATTCTGCTTCATTTTTCATCTTTGCCTGTGTCTGTGGATATTAGGAGCAGGATTCCACCATGAGATTTCTCCCTGCATGTAGCCGTGTGGTAGAGCAGAGGGAGAGCAATACGAGAGCTCTGTTTAGTCTTGCACAGATGCCTTTCTGAGGCTAATGATTAAACCCCAGTAGCTAAGGTTATATACATTTCTCCGTTTGAATACACACTTTGTCAATTCAGGCAATGTAGTTCAGTTCAGTACATGTGTATAGAAAACCAGTAGGTATGCAAGAAACCAGACAAGAACTCTTTGAGCATTGCTAAGTGCAAATACATATATTCAAGGGCAAAGACCGTCCCCCTGAGCTTCAGATTTGCATTTCAGCATTGACTGAATGTTTTCATGCTAACTGTACAGCACCGTGTTCTGTAAACTTAAATAGGGGAAGAACAGAGAGAGCACTGGGACTTTGCTTTGTGATCACTGTCCATCATACGTAATCATTGCATTTTTTAATATGCTCTCTTGTAAAGGTGGCAAATGTACAATTTAAACATAACTAGCCATTTCGATGTGGTGAATTAGGAGTATCTTTTCTTCCAAAATTCCTTGTTCAGTTTCTTCAGTGATTTCATGCCCTCCTCAGCAGTCTCAGTCTGAGCAGAACACAAATGGCCACTTTGCCCCTCCCTGACTCCGGATAAGGAATAAGAGGCAATGGACAGTGCTGGAGCAGCACATCCACCAGCGTGAAAAGGAAGATGGGGGAAAAAAAATAAAAAATAAAATAAAAAAAAAATCTGTTCTATAATGTTGCAAACCATCTGTTAGGCATTTTCATCTTAGTAAACAGACCCACTATATGAAGTTAATTACAATGGTACTTTATTTGTTAATTTGCTCTGTGCTACTAGTTAGTAGTGTCTAGTAACCAATATTTGAAATTTCATTCCCTCTAAAGCACAGATTTTAAAGCTGTTACACCAAGCTTGTTTGCTGTGTTCCATATACATTTTGAGCAGCAAATCAAATTGTTGTTTGTTAGTGTGACGTTCTTGTTTTCTTTGCCTCACCACAGTCCTTTGATGCCTTAACCAGCATAGTACAGTAGAATAGCCTGGAAATGAACTTTTGGAGATCTTAACACTCTTTTCTGCCTCCACCCTCAGTCCTGAAGATGTGGGAAATCCCAGACAATCCAGAAGTAGTGATCTGAGGCTTGCAGCAGCTTTCACACAAAGCTTTTACTTAGGAAGTGGAAATTCTTTCTGGATTGGTAGGTCTTTTTCTGTTCTGTTGTGAAAATCGTGTATTCACATGCCTCAATTCTGTCTGTATAAATATTATGTAGATGGTTGTATTTCACAAGTAAGTTGAATCAGACTGTTCAAACTTGTTTATTTTGCATCTTGGTTTTTTCTGATATTACTTGGAGACACTTCCCAACTTACCTTATGTGCTTGAAACTTTCTTAGACTTCACATGCAGGGACTCTGCTGCATATCTCGGGTATGAGCTTCTTAAGGTTGAGTTAATCGGCTGATGAGCAGGGGTAATCTTTCAGATGTGTTTTGATGATGCTGACATCCTCATGCATAGGTAATTGTAGTTAGTTTTAAATTAAGCAGCTCTGTTTTCTCAGCTTTCCCTCTGCTTATATTCTTGGAATGTGCTGCTTGCAGTATTGTACATAGTCTGTTATAGCTACTCTCAGCAGTCGTAATTGCTACTAGTGATGAAAATTGATTTGTGCAATCAGAAAACCATTATCTGCATTCTGACTGATAATGCTGCAGTTGCCAACATTTTAAAATTCTTCTGACTGCTGTTTACAGAATAGTCCAGGGTCATGTCGTCACCAGGATTCCAGCTGCTTTATGCCGAAACTTACATGAGCATTAAAAGGAAAAAGCTCTTTATGACTCTCTCAATAGATATATTTTTTTTCTGAGACAGTTTATAAAGATTTAGTGTTTTATCAGTCCTCCTTTGGCAGATATACTAGATCAGGAGTAGTGCAGTATCCCATATTGTACCACAGCATGCAGTGTTTGTAACCGGTTTTCTGTTGTTTAACACTATCAGCTGCATTAATAAACCAAACAGCTTGTGATTAGGAAATGCCAAACTAGTAACTGACACGTATGGTTATTTAACAGACTGCATGGGGAGTCTGGTAAGCCCTGTGCTTCCCCCAAATCAAGCACTACCTTCTATTTGGAGGCATCTGTTAGGACCAGGACCTATGTCTTCCTGTGTTGACTCCAGGTCTCCTTCTAGGTTTCTTTTCCTTAAGGCACTGCACGATTTTTATTTTCTATTTTTTCTCTGTTTAATATTTCCTTTCCCTTTTGTTTGTTTTTTTTTTTTTTTCCTCTGGTTTTCTGTGAAATTTCTTGAGGATTTCCAGGTTTCTTACCTCTTGTAGCTTCCTCATCACCATTTCTGTTTCTTCTGAAGGAGCTAAATTCAAGCTGCTGCTATCTGGTTACTTTCTGCCTTGTGGAAACCAAGAGCGGAAGCAGTGGGGAACCACAGGAAGAAAGGTAATAGCATCATCTGGGAGCAAAGCCTCAGGAAATGTGCTTAGTATTTAGGGAAGAGTTTTGTGTGTGGTTTTTTTGTTTGTTTTGTTTTCTTCTTTCTGTACTGTCTCATATTTTCCTGACATTCCTTCAAATAAATACATACCAGTTACATTTATGTGGGCTGGGCAGTTCCAGTTGGAACTGCTGGATAAATGTTGATTTTTCCAGTCCCACCATTCCTTCATTGTAGGGAGAGCTGGAAGAGGTTCAGTCTCTATTACTCCTTGCATGCATTTATCTTC
This sequence comes from Ardeotis arabs, assembly GCA_011801015.1. Taxonomy (NCBI): domain Eukaryota; kingdom Metazoa; phylum Chordata; class Aves; order Otidiformes; family Otididae; genus Ardeotis; species Ardeotis arabs. The sequence continues at coordinate 34,775 of JAAGAY010134800.1, read as the reverse complement.
TCACAAGAAACCTTTTAGTAAAAGAGCATCAGTAAAGGTTCAAAGCTAATTACTTGCAAGCTAAGAAAAGCCAGAATTAAAGTTGTCAGTGCTTTCTCTTGCTGTCAAAATATAGTGATGCAGATCAAGAGAGATGACTCTGTTTTTCCCTTGTCTGGCCAGCACTTCCAGCAGAGCCACATCCTCAATGCGGAGTTTGGTTAGTGTGTAGTAATGAGTGGAGGAGACTGTACATTTTCCAGCTATTCAGTCTTTGCATTTGCTTATGGTGTGAGTGCCTTCTGTTAGATAAATTAATAAAAATCCTTTGACAAGCAACAAGTATACATAAACTATCAGCTGGACTATTGCTAACATCCTTATCTCTAGAACTTAGTGTTTTGGTTTTTTTTAAACTGTTGCATCTTTTGTCTGTATTTTCCAGAATACTCAGGTTTTATTCTTAGCTAACATTTATTTTGCGAATAGGAGTTGGATCCAGGAAACTTGAGTTCTTTTCTGGACTCAAAATTGTGATATGTAAGTTGTCTTTAGAACTGTGCTAGAACTAGCATGGACACGCATGACACCTGGTTTGTTTGTTGTTGTTTGGTTTGGTTTTTTTTTTTTTATTGAAGTTTTCTCTGGGAGGTGTAAATCCAGGAAGTCTCAGTGTAGTTGTGGAGCTATGTGCTGTTCTGGTCCCTCTCAGCTCATAAAGGATGTAGTAGAAAGAGGTCCAGAAAACATGAGGAAAAACTCAAAAAAGTCTGATGTTAATAGAGAAAGAAGACAAGTGAGGGGAGATACCAAGACATTTCCTAACTGATTGAAGTAAAAAAAGTTCCTCGTAGGGAAAAGTCCTCCAAGTAGAGTTCCTTTTGGAATCAAGCTTACACTGCAGTGCATGGCACAGAGTGGATCTGGCACAACAAAAGGATTGAGCTCAGTTTCCTTTCCTCCCCACCTTGTCCACCCTGTGCAGATGCCATTAAAAACTGGCAGAATGTGTGCATGAAGCTGGACATGGAGAACATGGAGCAGTAGGGTGCTGTTCTCAAAGCTTATGCTTAAACGTAGTAGCTGTTCATTGAAGGCTGTGAAGCGTTGGTTTGCGAATGCTTTGTTTGCCAAACAATTGAGATTGGGCTTCTTAATGTGGTTCTTTAATTTCCTTAGTATCATTTCTATCCTTGTTATCATTGGGAAGTACAATTTGCTGTATTGTAACAGCTGAGAACTGTGACTTGTGTATGAATTAATCTGTAGTTGGGGTGACTGTGCACATGCTGAACTCTACACACAGGTCTTGCAAAAGTGTATTGTGGCATTCCTACCCATCCTTTTTCTTTTTCATGGTGCTTGAAATTTCCTGAGATCTGGAAATAGGTTTGCTTTAACTCCTTAGATGCCCAGATGTTAGTGGTGATTTTTGTTTCATACATAATCACAGCCTGTCTTGCTGTTTGCGTGGTATTTGCCTGTAGTCTCATTTCCTTGTGTGTGTTTGTGCAGTTTCTTCCTTCTTTTGTTTGGTACTTGATTTTCCCCTTGTCTTTGAACTTCCATTTTACTGACGAAGGGGGAAATTAGTGTCTTGCCATGTGAGATTTTCTAAATTACTACTACGGAATTGAACCGTATCTATAATAATCTTAGATTATTTTTTTTTCCCCACATTGTTCTACATTTAGAACAACAGCTGGGAAGGGGACCTTGTAGTTATAGGGTTTTGTACTTGTTCTGGGCTTCTTTTGTGCTGAATTTTCCAACCATTGCCTATGTGGTGGTAGATAACAAATATAGTCAACAGACCCTTTAGACTAATGAGAGGTCAGCAAGTGCCCTTCTGTTTGTGACACGGGGGACAAAATGGTCCCATATCTTGAAAAATGGGTTACTGCACTTTCACAGTACATTGATACTGATCTTCTTCTTGCTTTGTGGAAAATACTTAAAAATAAGTAGAATTGCCTTGCAAGCAGTTATGCAAAGCAAACAGTTACTACTGATAGAAAGACAGGTTAAACATTAGTCACTAGGGAGAGAAATCACAGTGAAATGCTGAAAGAGCATTTCTAATCCTATACGCTACTTGATTTTTTCTGTGTGTAGTTATACGGGTAGCAACATAGCAGTTTGATGAGGTACTCTGTTAATGTATGATCTTTACGTAACTGTTCATGCAGTACAGTATTTCAGTATATTATATCAGAAATCAGTTTTTAAAATGGATGCTCATAAGGATGAATTGATTTAAAAAATCAGTCAGCAGCATGTAATAGGATTAGACTTGGTTTATACAAGTGTATCGCTCTCTTCTGTTCATTCTTATTGGACAATCTGCCAAAGCTTTGAAATTTTCAGCAAGAGAAATTGTGGGTGGACAAGGGAGCGTGATTGATTAATTAGAGTCACAGTCAACTTACATTTATGTGATTAACATGAGTGGCTATTTGAGCTGGAAGCTCATAAAGATCATTAGGCTTCATTTTAAATGGCAATTTCAAACAGTCCATTTTCTTTGATAATTCATGTGTTGATAAAAATGTCAAAAGTTACTAGCATTTCTTATTTCCTATCACCTAATATTCTAGCAGATCACATATCTACAAAAGCAGCGCTTAGGGTAATTATCACTGTTCAAGGTATTGTCTAACGTAGGAGATGCATAGAGTTTGTGAAATTAATTCTTCCCAGGCACTTATGTGGTAAAATTCTATGAATAATAGAAAAGGTAACACACTTCCTTGACTAAGGTTATACTATTCTGTTTAAATTTTAAAATCACTCATGTACTATTGTTGTCATATTTAGTTTAGAAGAACTCTGGTATTCACTGGTATTATTTTTCTGATGCCTGGTTAAGACTTGCCACCATTTCTATGGTGCTTTTACCTCTAGAAAGTTAAACTGGAGTGAAGTCTACTTTACCTCAATGAGAAGAGCACATGGAATAATTATCCCTGAGCTGGTTTGGCCAGTGAGGTATTAGGCAGAGATCATGGTCTGAGCATGATACGATGAAGATAGTGTGTATAAAAGCGAATATATTCTAAAAATTAATGTTTGCTCAATGCTTTCAAAGAAGAGGTACTGGTGTAGGTGCTTAGTGGTACCTAGGTGGCTGATTTAGCTTTACTCTCAATTATTCTTTTCTGACTAAAGATGGTGTCCATTTAGGTGCAAACACGTAAGTTTTGTGACCTTCCCAAATGAATTCTATCCCCTTTGAGGTGTGAACATTTTATTAAATCACTTTGTTTCAGAGTTTCAGTTAGGCTGTCAGTCACATATTCATCGTATCTGGTTTGGACAAATAGGCAATACTAGGTTTCCAGCTCAAGTCTGCTCTTCCTCTTTACTTATGGTAAAATAACTCTTTCTCTTTATTTATGTTAGAATACGAGCATGTTAACTATCCATTTGCAGTATCTGAAAATGTTTCTCAGTGTGCTGTCTTAAAAGGTTATTTTGCATAGTTGTACTTCAATGAACACTTCTATTTACATATTAGGTTTTCAGTAATATTAAATACTTTTAAAAGTAAACAAAACAGTTGCCAAGTAAAAACTTTATGTAATGATTCTAGCCATATCTTGGACCCACAAAGACTATTAAGGGTTTGCTAGTGACATTTCTGCAGATATTTCACTTCAGTACCTGTTTTGTAGCATTCCTTCCTGAGCAGCTCAGCTTTGTACAGTGGCAAAATTACTGTGATGTTATCATTATACCCAGAAGTACAGAGCAGCGTAAAGAAGGATGCTGTCACATCAAAGAGATGAAACAAGTATTGGAAACTGGTTTCACTGAATTAGGAAAAACGAAAAAGTGTCTTGTTGAATGTTTTGGCACTTGTGCGTCCTCCCTTGACTTCCATCAGGACCTCATTAAAAACAAAATCACTTGAGTATGATGTGCAGGGCTCTTTAAGAGCACCTTGCTGCCATGATAACAAGCATTGTACAAGTTAGACAAAATTGAAGTTGCATGTATAAGTAAAATAATATGTTAAAGGTGTATTGCAAGGCACCAACAGTAAAAACGTTTTTTTTTTTCTTCCGTCTTCCTCCCTGTAAGTCATTACCAGTCTCATAGACCTTGGAGAGACTCTGAGTGTTACACCTATTTCAGTGGAACTGTCCTAAAAGGAATTGGGAAAGCAGAACAGCAAAAGTATGAGAAAGTTTAAGTGAAATTCAGAGGCTTCACATGGTGAAGGAACTAAGACTTTACAGTTTGAGACTGGTTTTCTTGACAGTGAGTAGATCAAATTGAGATGTATGTTAGAGCTGACCTCTGTGGACCATCACTATACATTTCTGCCTTTTGAGAGTGATACGCAAGAGCAGAAGAAAGAAACCTTTCTTTCCAAACAAGAGAAGACATAAGTGGAGGTTCATTTCCCCCCTCTCGTCTCCTGGTGCAGGAAAAAAAGGAATGGCCATCTTTCCTCTTAGTTGCTAATTTTTAAATGCCCTTGTGCAGATTTCTGAGATTGGAAAGCTACTGCAGGAAGGGAATTTACTGTAAAAGGACAAACATTTTGAGGCTTGATCTAGAGTGATGAAACTGTGCTCTCGAGAACTCTTGGAGTGATGATATCTCAACAATGTATGTCAGTAGATTGTGCCATTTGATGTATGCTTTGTTTCTTCTTTCTGGGTTTAAAATTTTCGTTTAGCTCTACAAAAAACTATAATATTCTTTCATTTCTGTTTCTTCTTTCTCGGTGCCTGCATGAAGTCACTGTGTTTCAACGAATCGTCTTTTCATTTTCTCTTGTTAGTTGATTATTCAAATATTATTCAAAAATTCAAAACTCAGTAGGGCCAGTTGTGATAGGACAAGGGGCAATGGTTTTAAAATAGAGGGAGGTAGATTTAGACTGGATATTAGGAAAAAAATTTTTACAATGCAAGTTGTAGAACACTGGAACAGGTTGCCCAGAGAGGTGGTGGATGCCCCATCCCTGGAAACGTTCAAGGCCAGGTTGGATGAGGCTCTGAGCAACCTGATCTAGTCAGGGATGTCCCTGCTCCTTGCAGGGGGATTGGACTAGATGACCTTTGAAGGTCCCTTCCAACTCTAACCATTCTATGATTCTATGATATTTCTGGTATGCTAACTTAACATTTGACTGCCTTCCTCTGGATTCTTGTAATTAATTCCTAATATTAAAGCTGTTTCCATCTCTGGATTCCTCAGCAAGCTGATTGAAAGACGATTTAATTGCACAGCATTGCCAAGAAACATGTTAGGTGATTGCTGGCTGTGGTAAGAGTTAATATGAAGGTAATAGGAGATATCACAGGGACTAAGATTTTGCTGGCCATTAGCAGAGGTGACTTCAAAAAGCAAATGATAATTAGTGTGGGTTTCTCTGAACAAAGTTTCCATCTGCTGCTAGTCACTGGATTTTGAGCTGCTCTCCTATTAAAGATTTGCATGTATTTTCCTGGATTCTCGATGGAAAGGACACTTAGGGGAAAAGGGTATAAATCAACAAATAACAATGTAACCTGCAGAAATATAAATCTATGTAGATTAATCCGTGTTTCCTAAATTGCATGCTAGATTGTAATTCAATCAAAGGGTAGGGGTCTTGTGACGTTTATGAACATTTATGGATAGTATGAGCGCTCAGATTAAATGTCAAACCTGGTATTCAGTTTAGAATCACGTATTATTGTTGTTCATTAATATATAAAAACAACAATTATATCCACTAAAATCCTCAATTTAATTTTGCTGTAATCTGTCTCTGCTGTGTCAGAGATGCAGTGCAGCCTCTCTGCCCCCTCAGATCATTTACAGGGCTCCACCAAATTTCAGCTGAGTCTCCTCTTTTACCGTATTCCCCCAGTATGGCACTGGCTCTGTTTGTCCCCCTCTGAACTGAGGAATTCTCTAGTAAATTATTTTCTTTATCTTCCACTGGGATGAAATTCTAGTTTAGGTACTGAGCAGGTGTAGTGCATCCAGGAGGAGAGGGGTGACAAGACTCTGCATCTTAGATCCAATTCACTGAGTAGATTACATGTGATAAAGCTGTGCCTTTCACTGGTTCTGTATCGGAAAAGGGTGAAAATGTTTTGAGGCAAGAGCAGTCATTTTAGGATTATCTGAATCTGTTACCAGTCCTCCCTGTTTAAAGCAGTTCATAATTTCCCTGCTTCTTGCCAGTCTAGGGGCTGAAGGAATAACATTTCTTACCTTGGTAGGTGAGAAATTACATCAGAGGGATCCTAAATCACTTTGCAAAAATGGAGCAGAATCGCTGTCCCAGTTTTCTGCTAAGAAAAAAGGCACTTGGAGCAGGTTAACTCAAGCCGTTTAGTGAATAAATTGTAAGAATCAACTGAATGCCAGTTGCAAAACTGACTTCGGCACCTAAGATGTTAATTCTGTTGAAAGCAGTGCTTAAGCTAACAAAGGTAAAATATTCTCAAGTCCCCAGGTGGTTCACAGCCAAAATTTCACTGACTTCCAATGGACTTTGATATGAATGCCTAAGTCACTTTTGAAAATTGTAGTTAGCCTCATAAATCGATTACCTGCTTATATAATGTAACTCGTATGACTGGATTTCACCATCTTAACTCCCCATGCACAGAAATTCTTCAGTGTTTAGAAACCTTATTATCATTAAACTAAAGGGGGGGATAGATTCCTCAATATCCTTAACATTTAGGCCTTGCTTTTCTCTCAGTCTTTGTGATTTAGATGGAATTTATTCACGTAGCAAAGAAGGAGAAAGTGGGCAGAACTGGACCACGATGAAGCACGGGCAGGCTTAAGAGTAGCCCCTGGCTATTCTGTCCAATGGGCAAAACAGCTTCTAAGTAATAATGATTAATTAACAAGGAATTCGATATGAAAAAGATAAGTGGATTCCCTTTGTCCGCCTCACCAAATAGAGCCATACTGGGTTGAAAACAAACGACATGGAGACAGATAATTATTCTGCTTGTAACACAAAGACCTGGGGAAAACGGTCAGCTTTCTTGGACTTCGGTTTTTTTATGTTATTATATAATAGTGTATCTTGAAGAAATCTACTATGTTAATCTAATGTAATTAGGTTAAGTATGTCTCTAGTGGCAAACAGCGCCATATGATAAAAAGTTTTACCGCAGCATTTTAATGGTTCAGGTTCTGCTCATGGTTTCAATTAAGTCAGCACGATTGCACAGGGCAGTGAGAACAAGATTTGGCCCACTTCTCTCCCACATACGTGTTCTGCAGTTATCTAATCTGAAATGAATCATAGCTTTCTCAGACGTACCTTGTTTTTCCAGTACTTTCCATGGAAAGTTTTGTTTTCATGTATTTTCTTTTGAACAAAACTAGTAATCAAGTGTCCAGACCAACTGTGATTATTTAAAAAAATGATGATGTTTCAGTTCTGGTAATTTGTCACATTCTAGTTTGCAGTGTCTAGTATATTGTGCTTATCTAAATATAGTTTTAATTAGGTATAGCAATCTTATTCACTTCTTATAGTGAATTCAGTGGTAATGTTGGTGTAAGTCATTACTCAGCACCTCCAGAGTCTCAGGCCGTAATTTGTAGAATTCTTTGGCATCCATGTCATCAAAGTTGCTTGGTGCTTTCCCTTAAGAGAACTTGTTTTATGTTGCCTATAACAGAGCCAAACTCTAACCACTCACTCTTAAAATTTTCCATTCTGTGTTTTTTTTCCTGTGCTGGATGCCTCCTGCTTTTTTTTTTTTGCTTTTTTTTTGCTTTTTTTTTTTTCTTATCTTTGGGGCTCCAAGGCACATTCTTTGGCTCAGACCTCAGGTTCTTCCATGGTGTGCAACTCACTGTCCCATCTGCTCAAAACCCTGAGAGAAATACTTCCCAACCACCTGCCGCTAACAGTCCCTCACAACATATAGTGTATCACAGATTAATCTATGGGCTTCACGGTCAAATCTTCAGGAACAATGCAAAAGGAAAATAAGAGATACATGCTTAGCAAAGAAGTTTTCCACCAGGAGAACTTCCTTGTTGAAGTTCATCAGAGTAATCAATTATTGAAATATATTTTATTTTAAGAGTAATCAATTCTTGAAGATATATAGTGATCTACTCTTCATCAGCCTGATCTTGCCCTTCCTTTCATTGTACAGCACCTCATCTTTTCAGTCTGGGCAGAATCCATCCAACCATCATGCAACTGTTCCTCAATTTCTTTCAGTTTGAAGAAGGAAAGGAGGGACAGGACTGATTTGTAGCTTTGAACATTTTAGGGGCATCTGCCTTTGTTTTCTGTATCCAACAGGGCTGTATCTTCCTGTTAAAATTCATCAGCCTCTATTACTTCATCCCAGTTTAATGTGTTTTGGAAAATGGCAATATTTGGCTATAAAGCTTAGATACTCTGTAGTAGACTTTGGCGACTAGACCTGTAGTCTACTGAATTGCAAGTCTACTTGCAGTCCTTTAGCCATTCTACTTTCATGCAGCCATTTCTTTTTCTTAGGGGTCTCAGGGTAACAAATCTGTCAAGTCCAAAAGCTACTGTGTTGACAGAAGGAACTAAGACAACACAATTTTTCTGTGCAGCTATCAGCTGTAATGTAAGCATTGTCAGCCCTAATAATATGCCTAACCCCTTTTCTGTGAGGGTCAGGATCAAGAAGGCGAGTTCTGTTTCAGAGGCCTGTATCATCTGGCATGACTGCTAAGAAGGATGCCGTTCAAATCTGGCAGTGTTTTTGTGATAAGAGCATTTGTCCATAGGAGCCACAAGCCTATTTCATGGAGGCTGTTGAACAGCCACCAGAGGATATTTAGTCTTTGCTGGCTTGGAATTGTCCCAGGACTGAAAGGCTCCTCAGCCATTACCAGTTTTCTCAGCTACATAGTTTTGGGGTCAGGTATTTTCAAAACTTACAAGATTTATGCAGTTTGTGAATTTAAAACACTTTTTTTTTTTCTCTCTCCTGTGGGAACTGCTACCATCTGTGAGTCTCCTCAATCCCTGTTTTATATTGGTGTCGTTTTATGTGTTTATTGTCACTTAATTTCCTTTTTTGTTTCTCCTTTTTTTTCCTCAGATCACTCACGATCAGTTTGTGGCCTTCCTCTGAAGGAACTTTCCTGTCTCTTGTGTAAGTATTTATACCAAATATTTTATACTTTTCATCAATATGAGTCATGCATTTTGTTCAAGTTCCACCAAAGTCGGCCTGGAGCCCTTGTGAACTTCTTTGTTGCTCTCGATGGCCACAGGACTCAGTACTGAGTTTTTATTCTAATGCAGCTGTTCAGGATTTTAATGCAGTGTCAGTTTATAGGACTCAGATTTAGTTCAGTGACATTGTGTGATTGATCTGGAATTTCTATGTGCATTTCTGGATGACAGTATGGAAGATTTCTGTTATACTTGGGGATATACGTGTTGTGATGGGCATTATGCCGTTGTGCTCAGATTCCGAATAACACATATAGTATTCCATGGTGTGCAAGCATAAAACAAGTATAGAAAACAGTCAACTAGCATTTCAACCTGTCCTTGCTGAAATCTGATCTTGTGGCATGGGACCCTTCTTTACCCAATCCTGTGTGCTCTCCTACCTAATACTGACCTGCTCTTCTTATCTGGGTGGATTAAATATGCTGTATTCTTTGTAACATCAAACAGTACCAGAATTAAAAATCTGTTAGTAGTTTCTTTGGAAGATGTTATGTAGGGTTCTTTTCTCTCCTGGTCTCATTCACTTGAGTTTGGCTGCTGCTATATAGGTTGTCAATTTGGTGACCTTTTTAATTGGAGAAAATACTATATTAACTCACATAATTGTATTTTTAAGACCTAGAACAGGAAGAATTAGAATTTTCACAGTTTTAAGTTTTGGTTTTTCCTTTTTTAGACGGATAGTGGATGGAACCTTTGGAAGAGTTTGTTTGTTATTATTTCGGTTTTAATTTTGCCAGGTTCTTACATGTGATGGTTTTGCATATTTGGAACAAAAGTTTACATTTTACTGGGATTCCTTCATACATATGGCAGTGAAATCTAGTGTTTTTAGAACAATGATGCTTCTTGTTGTGATATAAAGGGAAATATAGTGCTACCACTTCATAATATTTACCGTAGTTAAGTAAAGACAGACCAAGGTTTTCCAAATGTCCACTAGCGTTTTAAGCCACTGTTTTGGGATGTGCAGGCTGGAGCTATTTAGTGAATGCCAAAAATAATGAGGGCTTTTAAATTTAGGTTTAGAACTCCATGTCCAAATACGCCTAGACTTTGTGTTACTTTAGATCTCCATTTTGCAATTTAAATTCATGTCCTCTACCAGTTCAGAAAAGAAAGTAGATGGCTGTTAAAGTGCTGCCTGGAATTTAAATAAATAAATAAATAAATAAATACATAAATAAGAAAAATAACTCTTTCACATTTGGGAGAGGAATTAAGCCTGCACATTTATGTTCAAGTTGTGTTTTGATTGTTGGAATTTCTTCAAAGGGATGCTAAAGTGCAAGTGGACATTCATAATTTTTTTCAGGTGCATACTGAAACAATCAAAGAGCTAGATACTAGACCTAAAATATGTGACTTAAACATTTAAAGTTGACTTACTACTTTTGTGGTGCAGAAGGAAACGGCACACCTCCTCCTCCCCCGCCCTGTGGGCAGAAACATGAGATATGCTGCAGTGACTGCGAAAGGTGGTGTGACAATGCCAGCTACCGAGGAGATGTATTTGAGCTGACCTATCATGCCAATGGTGTCCCCATATTTCTTTCCTTTCCCCTTTGCCTTTCATTACGAGGTGTCCCAAATCTGTAATTTACAACGTGCTGTTCCAGTTTTGCTCTGATATATTTGCTACAAATAAGTAGGAGTCTATGCGCGTGCATAGCTCCCCGTGGTGGTGTCAGGCCCGTAAGATGAGGGGAGCAGAGGCCCCCACAGAATGCAAGGCGGTTTACGTCTAATCTGACATTTATTTGACTCAGAAAGGCAATTGATTAAAGTCCCATCAGACCTTTGCCATCATGTATTATGTATTTATCCAGCAGGGGCGGTTCATAACGGCCCCTGACAAATCCTATTATTTTTGTTGCAGAACTTCATAATATCGATAAAAAGTGTTAATAATTCTCAGGGACATGGAGCACACCGCGCTTATGTTAACACTTCCTGCAGCAGCAGCAAAATCATTTATGTCTGTGGCAAGGACCGTGTGCCTTCAACATTTGCACAAAGGTGCCAGTTTATCATTGTTCTCCCTCTGCAGTGCCAGGCAGTTTAGGTGGAAGTAGCAAGCTGGCTTCATGGTGGGGATGTGGAAACCCAGAGCTGAAATCCCTCTCCGACAGTGCTTTGTGGTCTGACCATGCATAAGTTGTTTCTCGTCTGTCTACCTTTGTTTCTTGACCTGTAAAACTAGAATCACACACTTTCTTGCTTCTTTAAGGCAGAGTTATTCCACGGCCAAGGGTTTCTTTGTGATCCTCTGTTCCCAACTTAGCAAGCTTCGTAGGAGCCTCACTTTATTTCAGGCATGTGTGTAAAGTTTGTATTTTTTGTCCTGGTTCTGTCCTTTCTCTCTGGAAGGTAGGTCCTTCAGGCCACTAATACTCTGAATTCTTTTGGGTAACAGAAAAAGTAGAATTGGGACATCTTTACATTAGAAGCTGTTAATGGTACCTCTCAAGCATGGTTCTGATCTAGAGATAACAACTGATCTGTTCTGCCCTCTGCCTCAGTACCCAGTGCTGGGCTCTCTTCTCATATCCCTACCCACAACTTGCCAATGATTGCGAGTCTTCTTCCTACTCCTCTCCCAGGTTACACACATATCTGTCTGACTATATCAAGGTTTTGAAGGTGGAAGGATTTCATGGATCTCTCCCACAAATTACATTCCCACTTAAGAGGAACACATTAATCTCTGCTCCATTTGAATGTCCTCAGTAGTCTGAGAGAAGCAGGTGGATTCTTTGTCAAAAAACAACCTTTTCATGGAAGAAGAGTCTTCCAACCGGTCTTGAGCCTTTCTGTCATGTTGTCAACAGGAGGTAAAGGTATCAACAATACTAAGGTGCTTTACAGTAGGATAAATAGATACAGTAGGACACTTTTTACTTTCAGAGCACTACCCATTCAGACGGAACCCATACAATATTGAAGAGTTATACACTGTTAGCTTTTGTAAGCGCAAATCAGAAAAGCACCAAAGTGATCCAGATACAAAGAAGCTGCAGGACATGTTAACTTAATTCCTTGAATATCTGTCCATTTCCTTGAAATAGGTTTCTGGTGTAACCGGGTTGTCCTCATGTCCAGCATGATTCCTATTAGATTCAGCACTGATTCTAATCCTTGTTATTTGACATCTTGTTAAAAAAAAAAAAGAAAAAAGAAAAAAAAAGAAAAAAGTGGCATTTATTCCACAGCTTCATGAAGACATATGCGGTCGAGTAATGATGACCTAAGGGAAGCTGAGCAGCCTCTTACTGATCTCATCATAGTTATGAGAACCATCCATCATATGGTCAGTGATTTGTATGTCAAAAGACACTCAGCAGTATTCCAGCTTGCCAGTTGCCAGTTTCTGAGAATACATATTCGCTTTATCAGACATGATGATGCTCAAATAGTCTTCGATATCTATGTATGTTTCCCTGCTGTTGGTACTTACTCAACACCAAACTCTCATCTGTTAGCACTCTGAACCATCATGGTGAGACAGCAAGTAATTAGCACCGGCTGAATCCCTTTATTTGGTTCGTGTGCTTAGTATTGTTTTGCAGATGAGGAACAACAACAGTGATTGCTACAGCAGGAACAGGGAGGAGGCATCTTTTCTCAGGTTTCTTAGGAAGCTCTCCATTGCTTCAAAGGAGGATAATAACCTCCAGGTCAAGCTCATTCATGAATCAAAAATGAACATTTGCGAAATACCAAAAAAGTCTAGGTATAATAAACCTTATGTTTGCAACGACTTTCAAGAGTTAGCATTTTTCAAGAATTACCATAATTAGTGTAATAAATAGACATGCAAATTATCCAGAAGAATCAGTTGATCTGTTTCTGAAAATGAGGAGTTGTTGGAAGGGAATGGTCACCTACACAGCCATCTGAGACAGGAAAGGGATATTATTTCTCCAGCTTTTATGTGTCCTGAAGGAAGCGTATGTTCCAAAGAAGAGAACAACATGGGCAGAGGCCCTTTATTTGGCATTTGCAAACGAGAGTAATGGTGAAACAGGCTCAAAATAGCAGAGGAGCAGAAATTCTGCTCTGATGTTTCTGTAGAAATCAAACTGTATAACTGGGAGTGCACCTCGGGTTGAATGTTCTTGAACAAGTGCCACAACTTTAAGCTTTATTCTTTATTTGAAGACATAACCATCGAAGGGACTTAAGCAATAGATTTATATTTTTAAAAACCCTTATTTGAAACAAATCTGACAAAGTTCATGGTTCTGTTCTAAAACATATTTAATAAAGATAGACTCAATATCCAGAAAATCAGAGAAGTAGCGAAGTGAAAAAAGGGCAAAATTTAATACTAGTTTGTCATTCGAGCCTTAGTTTAAGTGTTAACATTCAAATTATTTAACAAATAATAATGGCTTCCCATAGCTGAGAAGTTGATCTGTGCACAACAGAGGCATGTATGCAACCTGCTTTCTAATTGCGATACCTACAGGCCATCCACTGAAGTTGGATGGGATTGAATTTAAGATTGGCCAGCGTGACAGCTGAAAATGTCACACCTTTCTGCCATTATGCTTCCTAAAGATCTTTTTGTTTTGGGTTATTTTTCATCTAATTAGCGTAATATGATGTATTGAGTGTTAGCGTTTTTGAAATATAACAGATTACAGCAGAAAAAATGGGCTTTAAACTGGACAGTTCTAGGAGTGTAATATTTTAGATTTAGCTAGAAAAAAGAAAGAGCCAGAAAGAAAATGCAGTTGTTCAGTGCACTTTTACCCCACACTGGCATAATTTAATATATTTGAATGGAAAAGACCACCTTGCTGAATCAGTAGCAGCATTTCCTACAGCAGTTTGAACACCAGCCATCAAAATATTACGACAGTCCAGTTTGCTAGGTCTGAAATCACTGCACAAAATGGCACAACTACAGAGTGTAGCAGAGTTTTTCAGAATATTCCTTCTGTGGTTATGGTAAATTATCTTCCAACTTTAGCAAGCATGTTGCCCTTCTACAGTTATAGGATTAAATGTCTCCCTCTCTTTTCTGAAATGTATTGTCAGTCCTTCTCCTTATGCAGAAGTCCTCTTTGATGCACCTTGCTTTAACATTATGTTGTTTACCCCTCTCCATAAAATGTACACACCAGATACAAGGTAAAAATGGTACCAAGAGTAAGTAGCACTGGAGGAGTGCTTACTATAATACTGGATATCGAGAAATAGGTGGTTTCCCAAAGGTCATCTCTTGATTATGAAAGATCATTGATTTGACTATCGAAATGTGCACCAAAATATGAATACTCACAGACATGTAAATGCCAGGCTACGTCTCCATATTTGTGCTGAATGTCCTACGTGTAGGACACCATGATTGAAAATGAGCTTGTAAGACTATCTCCTCCATCTCCTTTCTCTCTCCACCTCTCTCACTTAAAAAAGAAATGAAAGCCATCTGCCATGTAGTTTAGCTGTGTGCCATTCCACAGGTGTACATGTCAAAGCATATGTGATTACTCTTCAGGCCGTGTTTTTCGTGAAGGCTGTTTTACCTCTTCATAGGAATGGAAACTCTTAGACATAAAAGATTCACAGTGTGTTAAGAAATAATGTTTTCTTCCTCTAAAGTTCTTGTTCACTGCTGCTTCTTTCCATCATTTTGGATAATATGCTGAATATGGTTCACAAATTCAGCCCCCCAGGTAATATTTTCATTTTGTGTGTTTGCATGCCCAAAATACTAGATTTTTGTACATCACCGAAAGCAAATGCTTTTGGATTTGAATAGATCTTCTTCTCTCCCATTCCATCACATTGAGTTCTAAGTTTAATAGAATAGAATAGAAAACTGTATCAGTTTTCTGAATGCTGTTTTCTAATGTTTTAGCTTCTTAAGCATACGTTAAACAGCTTGATTTTTCAGAGACAAAATTGGAATTCCAGCTTCAAATAGCATACAATTTAAAGGTGTTTATGCTTCACCCAATCACCAAAGTAAGGATCAGTAGCAAAATTTGGACCTGGATGTGTATTTAAATTTCATATTTATCTGTGTTCACTTATGGATGTCTGAAAAAAAGATTAATTGAATTTCACTTTTTGCAGTAAATCCACTTTCACATAAAAGACAAAAATTAATGTGTTACATTCTGGATGCTCTGCAATATGCACTGAAGGTTGTGAAGGAGACCTGCTATGTGTGATCAGCATATAACCAACTCCAAAGAATGATGTGTTTCAGAAATGGTTTTTCAATTTTTGCACTTAACAAATCCTTCAAGTTTTGTTTTTTAGTGGAAATTTCTTGCTTGAATGTCCGTGCATGCTTATTGTGGTCTAGTTACGACACTAAATAATTAAATTCTGCCACAAAAGACTAAAACAAAAATGCAGCTTTTCTTTCAGTGAACTTTAATGGAAAGGTAACAATTTTAGTCATTGAATTACCTGTAGACTGAGGTGTGCCTCAGGGAACATAGTTGAAAATCCTGGGTTTTTTCTTAATTTGTTGAAAATATGCTGGTAGATCATTTCTTTTGGAGCCTGCAAATTAATCTTGCATTGATACCTTCTACTGTGACTTCTGTAGCACTCTCTTCACCTTCCATCCTGGCATGGCTGTGTTTTGATGCATGTTGTTCTGGTACATACAGTGTACCAGTGCAACATCATTACCTTGCCAGTGGTCAGCCCAGTTTGTCCTATTGAAGAGATTAACAAAATGTCATAGCCTGAATAGATCAAGAAAAGCATGTAACATGTTCAAGGAGAAGCAAGGCTTTTGTAAGTCTTTCTGTTCACCAAGTATTTCTCCTCTGCATTTTATTCCAGCAGCATTCTGTTGGGAGGCATCGTCCAGCATTCAGGCGAGATCTAAGGCATTCAGGAAGCAGATTTGTAGATGAATGGGCATCCTGTTCTGGGAATAAGAATATTTTAAAAGCACAAAAGTGAACTAGGTATTTAATTCAACTGTACAAATAAACTACTGAGAGAGCTGTAGCATCCTTGAACTTCCCAAAGGACAGAACCATAGAAATAACATGGAAATATTACAAGTAAATGAGGCCTAAATATTGTTAATGAGCAATTTATGGAAGTTTATTGATCTTTTTATGGCCCTTAAGCATGCTCCCACTTTTTCCTACTCTCTGCCCCCTCCCTTTGAGGGGGTCTCATAAAGAAAAGTTACCCACTTCCCTTAAATCTTATTAGGTAGAAAATGCTATTTTGTCTAACTAAAAAATTGTGGAAATGTAGCCTTCACCTTGCCCAGTAATTCTTTTTTCACCACTGCCCCATCTCCCCTTCAGGTAAGCATTTGCTCACCTTACAGTCCTTTTGGAAATGTTCATCTTAACTCATAATTTCCCTTGTGATGCTGTATCAGATGCTGTGCTGATAGATTACATTTACTGCATTTCCTTTGTCTGGATAATCAGTTATCTTATCAAAGAAAGTTATCAGGTTAGTCTACTACAATCTAACTTTGCCAAACTCATGTTGTGTTTTATCCCATTTTCCATTTACCTACGCATCTCTTTCATTATTTTTCCCTTCAGCATTTGCTGCTCTCATACTATTGAAGCTCCTGATGTTACATTAACATCAAAGAGGTGTAAGTGAGATCAGAATCAGTTTCAATACGTGGTAGCACAGCCTTGCAAATGTCTATTCATTCTCACGCCTGCGAAGTGTTAAGTTCCCATCCGGCAGACAAATAAAGTATCGTTTCTTGTTTTTCATTGTCATTCTAGCAAAGGGCAGGTGAGCTGATTTTGAGCCTTGGCTGGTGAGTGTTTGCGATGATTTGCAAAAGGGTTTCTACAGATAGAATCAGAGACATCTACCTGCACATGATGCACATGAGAGTGCTTGGGCACTTGCATTAGCAAAAACTTAATGTATGTATCAGTAATGAAAATCTTAATTAAGAATGCTGCATCATTGTCCATGAACAGTCTTTCTTTCTCTGTGTGTGAAGTCCTTTGTGTGTTGCAGCATCTACCTAGTCCAGACAGACAGAGCCCTTGACGAGTGTGTCTGGCAGATCTTCTCTTGATTATTAACAACTAGCAAATGGCAAAGTCTTACTCTTCTTTTGTCTCGGCACTGACACTCAGGATGGTAGAGCATACAGCATAACTTACTTCTTGTTTGGATTTTTTCTACTGCTTTTTCCACTTCATGATTATATTGGTGGGTTTCCAAATCCAGTAGCATTGATTAAAACTGAATTCTGTAGCTTAGAGTTGCCAAAAAATGTACACAGACACCTATTTACCCAATAGTATACCTTTTCCTTTAGAAACAATGCACTTACCTCTAGGCCATGTTCTGTATGCACAAAAAGTATGCTAATGGGATGTGAAGACTGAGATTTTAATCTCCCTAAACTCAGGAAATGTAGAGTTAAGGTTCCCACAGCAACCTTACCTCTGCCCCTTCTTACAGTGGGTCTCTTACTGTATGATCCCTAGCTGTCGGCTTACCAGGGCAGGATAGTACAGAGAGAAGACAGTGTGATGGGTAGGAACTGCTGAGTTTTTTCCCTGTAGTTACATTGCAGTGACATTTTTTTTTTGTTGAACACCACCTATATGTTTGATGTAGTTTGAAAGACATTCAGAAAACCTCTCAAAGTAATGGACATACAACTGAGATATAGGTGTACTGATAAAAGCATGGATAGTGTAAGGTGAGGAAGGGTGTACACACATGTGCATACACGCATTTCTCTGCGTTGTATGTCACAGAGTCATCTTTTGCTTTCCGATGAGTTAGACTGTCTTCTCAGATTCACTGTCATGTCACTGACATTAATAGTTTCTGTGGACTCACACCTGCATAGTAGGAGAATATGTCCCAGGAAAGGCAAGAGCAGAAGGTACTGCTATTTACTTTGAATGAGAAACAGCTATGGAGTCTCCTCTTGTCTGTATAAATCAGCAGAGTTGAGCCCCTTATAGAAATCTGCACATGCAGTGACTTTCCTTTTGCAGAAATGTTGCCTCTTTAGAAAGAGTTCCTTCAGCCTGACAGAAGAGTTCTTGCTGAGGGTGGTGGTTTGTGCAAGGCGTAACAGCCACATATGTTTTTAAGTCATCATATAAAAAATATTTCTGAGAGTGAAACCCCAATAATCAATCCGACTACAGCTCCTGTTTCAACCATCACTAATATTCTCAAAAACAACTCTTACTCTCCTAAGACATCAAAACCTGAAATACTCCAGATTAAATGAATTGTTTAAATTAAGTAAATGACTGATTCTTATCTACCTGGTATCATGTCAGTGCATTTCTATCTAGGCAGATTATAGGTGAGGAATCCTCTCCAGTCTGATTTCATGCCATTCTATACCAAAATGCAAAGATGCAGTAATTAAAACTGTACAAGTACACAATGGCAAATTTATTTCAGAATCTTTATAGAAAGCTATTGCCATCACAGCAGAGTGCCACTTGTTGTGGGCAAGGGGGAAGGACATGGTTGTCCTTGTCCCACCTTAAGAGCTAGTCTTTTACAGAGTACATAATTGTAGGTCTGTACTAGTAGTTGAAGCGTGATCTTGAAAGTAGACTGTGCTACCTACACGTATTCTGACCTTGTTGCCAACTATTAGCCCACCAACTTTTAAAACTCAAGGTAACTAGCCTAGACTTGGAGAGAGCAGCCTTGGGCTCCCCACCAGCACACAGGACTGAACAGCGTGTGGGTCCAGCCATTGCCAGTCTCTCCAGAGTGCATGAGGTGGAGCTGGGTCTTATGAATGCACCAGGCTGGAGCTTTAGCTGTGCTTCTCAAGAGCGTATGTGTATATGCAGTGTGCACCATAGGCAGGTCTGAGATGGACAGGTCTGAGCCTGCTCCCAGCATAAGCAGTGTCCCCCAGTCCTCTCTCTTACAGCTTAGCCACAGGTTGCAATAATAGTGTCTTTTTGTCTTTTTTTTTTTTTTCTTTTTTTACTGGTCATTTACACAATTGAGTGTCTACAGTTAGAAAACTGTAGCTCAGTGTCTGGGAGAATCTTTAAGAAAAGAAAGATATTTTAATATGGTAATAACCTTGTTATTTCAAAACCAAATGGTTTCAAACATGGCAGTGCTGCTGCTTCTCTTTCAGGACTATGTACGTGTCAAGTTTGATGTTTTAAAACAAAGCTGTGTTATAATTATACAAGTGTGTGTAAGAAAAAAAGGCTTATGGAAAACTTAACAGCTGGAAACTGTTTTTTACATACTTGGATGACTCAAAAACAGCTGAATGGGTTTTTGCAAAGCTTTACCAAAAATGTCATTTCTGGATTGAGACAAGGCATGAGAAATATCTGCTGAAAAGGTAACAGTTTCAGAAAGGTATAAGCAAATATAGACAGAGATTATTTAATTCATCAACTTACACTGTACAGTTGTTAGTGTAATACTGTAAAAATAAAAGAATTCATATTTATATAGTTTTTCAGAGATTTCAAGGATCTGTACTAGACTTAAGAATCTAAGTTTTGTAGCTGTGAGCTACAAAGTATTTAGTATTTATAGTCCATTGGAATATCCCATAGTCAAACAGGAAAACGACATAGAGAAAGGTACAGGGCTTGCCAGAGTCCACGTGGAAAGACCAGATGACCACGTTTAGCACCCGTGCCTTCGGATCGCTCAGGTTGTGCAGCATGGCTGTGCTCTCGGGCACGCTCGGCATCAGGGAGCTCCTAGCTTGTCTCTCTCCGACTCCCATGTCTGGCACAGCTGGCTCGCAGGTGAAGACCCTTGCTCGCATGTGTGCCCTGGGCTCGGGTACCCAGCTCCCTTTGTTCTGTCTCCCACTTCATTCCCAAAGGCAACATCTGCCAGATTCTGCCTACTGTGATCGTGACGTTTGACTATATTGAAGTATCGCCCCCAGTTACAAGCATGTGTACACTTCTTTTCTCCCCCGGTGCTCCTGAGAGCTGTCAAGGTGAGAGAGCTCTCACTGGAGACCTATTCTGGGGTCTTATTCAGGGCACAGTCCAATCTCTATCTCAGTAACAGTAATTTTATTGTTTGAAACTTCAGTCGGTGAATAAATACGATTTTACTGCTGCTTAGTTTGGATGTTGAGCTGTACTGGAGGAAACTGCTCTTCTTTCATACTGAATTTTGTTTCAGGGTGGTGTGTGTGTGAAAAATAACACAAATAAGAATATTTTTGGATGATCATACTGAACAGTCAGCAAGAAGAAAAGTACAGTATGGTGAAGGGAAATCTGTTTGTAGTAAAAGCAATACGAGCTTGTGGTTTGCTAACGGGACCGAGACATGAATTTTCACTTTAACCCTAGCCATAAAACTCCCTCCGATGCTGGGGAAATCACTTGATCTCCTGTCATTGCTCCTCAGTTTCTTCCTCTCTGTATTAGTGGCAATCGTGACCCAGCTCACCAGAATACCGTTCCTCTTGAAGTTCAGTTGTTATCAGAGATTTTGTAGAGATGCTTTTCTAACCTAACAAGCCCACTCCTTGACAACGTTCAGAGTGCCATTGTCTTACTTTCCCGATTAAACGGGCTGTTACGGCTTTCACTTCTTTTAGCTCAGCAGAACCACCCGTTCTGGGAGGGAACGCAAGACTCGGCACTGTCTTGTGCATTATGCAGGAGATTTTCAGTAAAAACCCCAGGTTAAGAATTCAGTGCTGGTATTTCAATGGGACATAAATATAATTTCATTTTCTAAGCATAGCTGATCTGAGCTCCTTGAGAAACAGTAATCGTGAGACAGACTTCAGCTTGCCATTTTGCAGGCACATTTGCCTGCAGCCCCAGATTTAGTTAGATTTAATCTGCGCACCTAAACTATGAAGTCACATGAAGAAAAAACTTGAATTTAGCCAACTAGGAACACCTAACTCCACAAATCCCACGACACAGCAGGACACCATCAATCTTTTCACAGCTTTTCGAAAGCTTTTATTCTGTGCCCTACATATTGACCATCTTGCTCATGAAGGGCCTCAGTTTCATTTTCCCTTGATCATTTCCCCTTTGAGGTATCTAGTGTTGCCAGTGGTTCACACAATAAGCTGTCCTTGTGCTCCTGCCGAAACCAGAGCCACAGCCTAAGCCAGTCTTTAACTGGGCATTAGAAGGAAATGATGCTCTTTACATTTTGCTAGCAGCTTCACTTCCTCAGCTTCACAAGTAATTTTCTGATCCAAAACCTCTCCGCTATTGCATTGTAAGTGTTTTGCAATTCTCATTCCTACAACAGTTCAAATGCTGAGCAGTGACGTTATGCGTCTCTCTCCTTCTTGTATGTATATATCCTATTCATGAGGAAGTGCCAGGTTCATGGATCTTTTTATCAGACCTCATCAGTTCTTGCTTTCCTGAGTCATTTTTTGGATTGCATGATTTTCAAATATTTGTTGACTAGAGGATGATATGTTGAGAAGACTGGATAGAGGAAAGAGGAGAAGAATGAATAAAAGGCAGAAGTCAGTGAGTTGGGTAGCCTGTTGGAGGTAAATCCTTCCTTGGAGAAAGAGTTACATTCTGTAAGGCCCAGGGCAGTTTAACAAGAGCTGCAGGCTCACAAATTCTCTGTTTTCATGCTAACTATTATGAACAGAACTGACAAAAATGCCACAACAGACCTTTAAATACAATTGCATTTCAACTGTGGCTGAAGTAGGAGAAACAAACTAAAACCTAGTAAGCAGTCTTAGAAAGAAAGTGTTTCCCATTATAGTCCATACAAGAATTGGCATCATTTAAATAGCACAGGTGCATGCAGGAGGCATTTAGGAAGCAACAGAAACTTTGCAGCATCCTCTTTACTCCCACTCCACTCCAGCAGGCTTTTGTTCTTCAGCGTAGCTGCCTTTGCTGGACTGCATCTTGAGCTGTAGCTGTTTTCGGCTGAAAGTTTTCAGGCTTTGTCACTGAAAAAAAGGACAGAGAGAAAACAATAAAAGTGTTCATTTTCTTGCCTAATTGAAACAGCAAAATTGGTTTGGCTGTTTTGGCATGAGAGGCAAGGCAGAAAGGACACCCTCTCCGTTTTGAATGACATAACTGTTTTACAACCCCCTTTGCACAAATGGAGCCATGGAGGTAGGCAGGATGGGTTGTGAGAGAAACAGGCTGCGAGGAGAAGCAATGCATTCTCTTGCACATCTTTAACAAGAGTATGACCCTTTGATACTATATATGCACAGTTTTGTTGAGCTTGCATGGCAAGGTTGTGTTACCTATGTATGTGTGGCCCACCTGCATGTACGTACTATTTGTGAACCTTTCCCTCAGCCCATTTACAGTTTGCATGGAGATTTAGCAGAGTTTTGCAATCTCAGAGATGTCTGGCTTAGATGTAGCGTTAAATGAAATTGGTTTGTGTTGCAACATGATCGGTGGGAGGATCAAAGTCTTGGTGCAAAATAAAAGGAGTTATTTCACTTCTGTGTGCTGGAGTGTTTTGATTTCCCTCCATTTTTTTCATTCTTATATTAATCTTATGCTATTGAGTTCTCCAGTAGCGAGCAAAATGTTGTACCAAATCAGTTACTGAAGATAGAATCGCCTCTTCAGTTACTATGAGAAGGGGTGAATGTTACTTGTATGAAGGGTCTCAGAAACTGTGTTTTTTTAAGGTTGATCAACATGTCGTTTTAAAATCACAGAGGCATACACCGAGACAACACGATATGTCTAATAATTCTAGCTTACCCTGAAAAGCCTGTGGTCAGTGAGAAATTTGGCAGGTTGTTTCTCAGGTCAGGAAGTAATTCTGGTTTACAAATTTCAAAGCCAAAATCTGTTTTAGTATTTCTTAAATGTCAAAACAACCCTCTGACCTTGAAAATTACTTTCTCTGTATACTTTTTGTGCTTTTAAGGAGAAAACAGGCCTTTTTCATAGTGAAATATTGTAGCCTGTTAGTCATCAAATCTGCGAATTTAGAGAAGGGAAAGTGAAATTAACTCATCTTTTCTTTCCCTTTGCAAGTGCAAGAACAGGCGTCATTCATATCAATGGCAGCTGGAGGGAAAAAGGCTTGCTAGCCTTTAACTGTGCTTCCAGTTTATTTCCATAATGTACACTGTATCTTCTTGACTGCTCAGTCCTCTGTCTGCAGCATTTCAGACCTCATAATAATAGTACATGGGGGGACAAGTTTCTCTGGTGTGTATGAGAAGAGACCCCCAGTGCCTTCATTTTGTACTGTCCCATCCAAAGCATTGCGGGAAGGTAAAGGCTATAATTGATGCAGCTGGCTAACAGCACACTTTTGTAACCCAAACTGATCATTCCTGACCCTTACTATGGTTGGTTGAACTTAAATATGACATTTGAGCAGCCCATTTCGTTGTCATATCTCCAGTATTCTTCTTTACTATGAAGTCCTTTTGCCACTTCTGAATGTTTGGTGGTTTGCCCTCTGAAAATATGCCCTTCCTTCATCCTTTCTCTATGTACCTCTTCTTCTCACTCTTACTTTTCCTTTCAGAAAGCAGACGTCTGCATGCCGCCCTCTTTCCAGCAGAGCAGAAGCAGCCTGTGGTTCTCCCTATGAATGCGAAGTGGCGTGGGAGAGAGCAGTCTGAAGCCCTTCTCTCTGCCCTGGCAGCAGAGCACAGCACATCCTCCCTGTTCCCAGGCACTGCTGCTCTGCACAAAAGTGACTTCAGATCTTTTTGGTCTTGATACAGCCAACCTCAAAACTTCTTGTAGTGTAAGGTCTGGGCCTCTTCTGCCTCAGTTATCCATAGTATCTAATGTTACTGCATTCTCCGAGCCTTTCTGCCCACGGAGTTGCAATTACTATGTCATTGTTAATACATTAACTTTCCCTGGATTTCTGTGAAGTAGGGAGGTCCTATTTTCAGCACTTAGCTGCAGAGGAAACTGAGGCACAGGATGAATCACTTCTTGCTTTGACACCTGAGCACAAATTTCATATAACTCAAGGGTTGTTTTAAGAGATTTTCTGAGAAATCATTTTAAATGTCTGCCTCAAGTAGTCTGCTGAAAAGCATCTTAAAAAGAACTGCGTGGTCTTCATAACAATCAATTAATTAGGTACCGTTCTTACATAGAGATGGGGAAACCAAGGCATAGTATTTGCTGATGCTCACAGAGTTAAGCAGCTTTCTTTTCGTAGTCTTTTGTGGTTACGTGCCTTCCTTTGTTCCCATAGTTGATCATTTAAAAGATGGAACAAGGCTCTTTGGAGAAGAGATTAAATTTGGAGGTGTTGGCTGTAGTGTTCCAAGGTGATGGCTATTCAGGCAGTTTACAATGTAGCATTTTTAATTATTAAGTATATTAAAATGCTTAAAAGTAATACTTGCTCAGTGATATGCCAACTTAATGTAGAGCAAACACCTACTGCTGATCTGTAGTTAAATTATTTAATCTAGAACTAATCTACGGTTCAAACCAGTTTCGAAAATGAAGTAGTTCTATCACTGATAACAATTGTTCAAACCCATAGGGCTAACTCCAGCGTTGACCTAAATGATAGGAGAGAATTACACGTCGGATACAAGTGTGTTGGAAAATAAGTAACAAAATAATGTATGCTGCCCTGGTTCTGTGTTATCCGAGCCAGTGTCACTTTTGTTGTTAGAGCTTTTTGCTGTGCTGGCTTTGCACCCTGCTTCCTCCCTCCAGCATTTGAGTTCCAGCACTTTTATGACCATCCCACGGGGAAAGTTGGTAGAGACTTACGTTTCCTTTGCCCTGCATCAGTTTACACCCATTCTGCAACCTGGCGCGTGGCTTGGCCCGTGGCTGGTCCTGCTGCAAAGCTTGGCTCGGGAGGGCTGACCCCGTGTCCGGGGAGGGGAGACGCCTGCCAGAGCACTCCCAGTGACCTCAGTGGAATTGCTACTGATTCACCCTGATGTGAATACAAGCGGATCTCAGGCCAGTAGACCTCGGTGATGAAGTGTTTCCAGCATCCCATTTCAAGAAAAATAGTGAGCCCCTTTGAAGAAAAAAAAAAATACTTTTTTTTTTTCCCCTCTCTCACCAAGTGCCTCCACAAAACAACGTGGGGGAAAGGAAGAGAATAATATTCAACAGGAAATATTTTCTTCCACCTTCTTGGAGAAAAAAATTCCCCCTCAAATCAAAACAAGATGGAGCCCTGGAGCCCCACCTGCTGACTTGAGGAAACCGAGACAAGAAAGGGAAGATTCCTGGTCCTGTGCCAAGCATTCAGCACTGGGCTTGTAGCACTGTGATGTGGCACTTAAAGCTCTGGGGGACCTGGAGCCAGCGTTACAAATGCAACAAAAACTCTCATGAAAATGAACCTCTTCACAGCGTGTTGAGCTGGTCTGCGATGGCCTCAGGAAATCCCCCTGGCTAGACGGGGCCTTTTTATCCACTGCATTGCTCTGACTCAAAGAGAAGTCTCATGTAACCTCCTTGACCAGAATCTGAGTGTGCCTGTAGTCTGCAGCGTACGGCTTTGCAATTTCCTTGTTTTCAGTTAATCATTTCACACCTCCCACGCTGAAGAAGCTTGCCCTGCTTTTCTTTGCTGTCCCATCACACATGTAGGGCCCAAGGCTGCAAGCACATGGCATGTCCTCGGTCATTGGGCTTCCCGCCATCCTTCCTTTGTGATCAGATCGTTAGCTGACGTAAACTGGCCTAGGGCCGTTGATTTGAGTGGGAATTTTCGCTGATTAAACGCTTGGCCCTTTGATTCTCAGAGAACTACTCATTTTTAATAGCACCACGACTGATGCTGCTTGTTTTCAGGCTCGGGACCATCTACAAGTGAATGCTTGTGTATTAATTACAACAAAGAGCAAATCTACTTGACATTTGATTTTGTTTTTCTTGTTTCCTTGCAAGCTTGAAAATGAGCTGCTTTTGCCAAAAAAAAAAAAAAATCGAAATGCATTTCACACCTTTTTTTTTTAAACTTGAAATAGACCCCTTGAAAAAACTGACATGTTAAACACCAGCAAGAAAATGATTATTTGGACATATGGCTCCTCTTCCTGAACTTTGTGGAGAGGTTAGATAACGCTCTTTCACATCTTAAAAGACTAGACTCCTGCTGCATTACTAACATATTCTTATGTAATAATCCAGCACTGATGATACTTTATCCAGTCCTAGTAATGTAAGACTCATTTATGGTTTGGTCAGTTATGAGGGATTTGTTTTTTCACAGATTACCTTCTAATTTGTTCTTTTTCATTACTGTGTCCTGAAGCAGAATATAGAATAGAGTAGAATCATACACAAAAGCGTCTTGTGGCTCTGTCTTTTAGCAGGGGTTTGCATTGTATGGATTGTTGCTATTAAACATGGCATGTTTAATACAAAAGCAAAAACAAATTTTAAAACTTCACTCTTAAATTAAGACAAACTCGTCAGAACTCATCCATTTACTTTTCAGATAAGACTGTTTCATAAAGCAAAAAAATTCTAAGAATTAAAATAAAGGTGTCAAACCACCTGAAAAAATTAAATTTCATGGAAAGACTGTCATGAGCTTTGTCGTAACTGATGTTAGCAGTCATGTAAGGTCCACAGGTACTTGCAGAATGCGTAGTCATGTAGGAGAACTGGCCAGGAAACAGGAATGCCGCATGGTAAAAATGTTTGAAATTTTGGAGTATGAGAATGAAACTTTATGGAACTTTTTCATAAAGAAGAGAGTTTTCAAAAGACCCACCTCAGTAGAGCTAATGGCTAAAGGGCCAGGACTCCTTACGTGCTTGAGGAAGCATGGGAGTCTGTTCCTTTCTAGGTCTCCCTTATCACACCCTTAATCATCAGGTTCTAAGATCAGCCACTTTCTCCAACTTTGAACTAGTTTCTATCCTGGACCCAAGAAACTTCTCTAATAATATTTTCATTACAAACTATGTTTACCACAGGTTTTTTCATGTTCAGTGACAGAACTCTGGAATGGCAAATTGTGGAATCGCAGAATCTTGGAATAATAAAAATCAGGAAGGACTTTCTTAAGTCATCTGGGTCCAACCCTCACCCCTGCTGAAAGCAGAGCCAGTGAGGATCAGGTTGCTTTTTTGACAAGCTTGTTTGTATGTGCGTGTTATGTCCTTCTATGTACCCATCTTATAAGTACTTACATCCTACTGCACATTTTTTCAATAACTGTGTTTCTGAAAATTGAGATTTTCAGAATAATTTTAGGTTTTCTCAGTGATAAGCACAAATTCTTGATCAGAAGCTGTCCTGCACAGGAATGAATGTACAGCTGTACGGCCACTGCACCAGACCCCTGCTGCGCCTGGTTCTTTCCTTCAATTGCAAGACCACTCAGTTTAGTGACAGTGGGCTATAGGGTGTAAATATGTCCCCTAAGTCATAAAATAGTGCTGTAACCAAGGACTGGCATGGACTATGCTTAGATTGAACCCTGTTCCTGCACTCAGGGGTACCCTCATTCTACTACCTTGCATGTATCGCTGCTCTCTGTTGCACACAGGATGTTCAACTAGATGGAGCAGTGGTCTAATCTGATGTGGCAGCTCCTACATTTTTATCTTTTAAGTGCTTTACTTACATGAATTAATTCTGAAAACACTCTTGTGACGTTAGTAATTGTTATGATTCCCATTTTAGAGACCCTGTGTCTGATTCTTAATTATACTAATTCTTCCTTATGCTGGTGAGGTTCCAGGTCTGTGAAAGGGTCTCCCAACTCAGGGAGATGGATTTCAGAAATGTCAAGGGCAAAATGAGAGTTCATTGCCCTGTAGCAATTCTCTGTTTCTCTAAGGTCACAGGGAAATACTGGAAGACAAGTATAAAAGAGACTCTGTTGATTTGTAGTAGGGGCTATACAGGAGTTGCATAGCTTAGCTCTGTAAGAGGTGTTGTATTGGCCAAAATGAAATTACTGAGATTTTTGACACTTCTTTCATTTTGGCCACAATCTCTTCAAAAGAAAGTGAAAGCCACCTCTGATGCATTTTTATATGTCTATCAGAGAATTGACACCCCACTCCCCTAAAAAATGCCAACAAACCCAGAATGAGAGGCAGTTAACTTGAGGGAGCGAGAAAGAGACTGAGCCCAAGAATGAATAGCAAGTCATTTTAAAAGTAGTAGTCATTATGCGCTGAAACTAGAAGGATCTTCTGTCTTTCTGTATGATAAAACTACCAGTGAAATATATTGCAAGATAATTAGGAGCAAACAGGCAGGAAAAATGAGTGATGCGCTACTCTTCGTTTCCTGAGCTAGTCTTTTTCCAGTCACCTTGCAATCTGCAGCTGTGTCTGTGGAGAGGGCAGAGGTGGAGATCAACCCTGTCTGTGTCTGCTTTCCTCACGGCTTCACCCATATTCCAAAGAGAGGATGGACAATCAATCACATGTGCTGCAGAAAAGAGACAGAGCTCTACACCCTCCTCTAAGTCTAAGAGAGAAAGTGGTATATACAGAGTAGGGACCCTTGCAGCCATCCTTCAGACAAAACTGATGCTTGGACAGAGAAGCCAGAGCCCCTCAGTGGAGTATAGTGTTCCTATTATAAAATATGAGGTTGATGGCAACACAAATTTCATGCTCTCATCCTGGTGGAGAGCGAGAAATGTTAGAAAGTAAGATGGACCAATATAATTTCAGAAAAAAAAGTCACCTTATTTTGGTGAGAATGTTACCATTTTGGCATGCTGAGGTTGTACAACCCCCCAAACCACTAGCAATACTGCTATTCTTAGAAAGGTATTGTCCTGAACGAGGACTGTGAAAATAATTACAACTTTGACTCAGCATTGAGCCTATGGAAAAGCCTACAGAAACAAGACGTTTTTAGGTAGGAAAGACTGGAGGCAGAGGCACAATAGCTGTCACCTCCAAATGCGGGAAATAAGATTTGTGAATGTGTGACAGGACCAAAGTGAGCAAGAAGGATATATAGCATGTTTCACGTCAGCATTTAGAACAGAAGTGGGGCAGACGTCCGCTTTAAAGTTCTTCAAATCAAAATTATAATTGTCTTCTCATGAAAGTATGAGAGAAAATTAAGCCTCCTGACACCCTGAGATACTTATGCTTCTTTCGGAAATCGTAGAATAAAATAGCACAGAACAGAGTAGAATAGGCTGAATATAACACGTGATGCTGTTTAAGTCATTTTAATTTTGGAGCGGAGATGCAATCTGGTAACAATGGCATGGATCATGATGGAGGGTAGAGAGTTAATGTTTTCAGTGTTTAAAACTCTTCTGAGGCCTTCACAGTAAGTATCCGTATAAACATACAGGAAACACGTCACCTGTGAAAGTCACCTCCTCATTTATCTGCTTTTTAACCAGTGATCAGATTTCCTTAATTCATTGTGAAGATGCACTTTCAAAATGTAACTTTTCAACCCAATGCAGCTGAAGAGGAAGAATGGCAGGAGTCTTGCTCTTCTTGTGTCTTCTCAACCAGATGTTTTATAGAGTTCCCCTAGGTTGCACTGTTGCTTTTCCAGTGAAGCAAGGGCATTGCACTGGTGCCCATGAAGGCACGGCTCACTTTTAAGCATCTTATTGCTGGCCGTAATGTGCACAAAAAAGAAAAATGTGTCTCTCAGTCCAGTTTGCAATATTTTCTTTTTTTTTTCAAAAGATAGGCTTTTCCACAAAATAGACCGTTATATTTGGATTGTCTAAGAGAGAAAAAATATGGAGCCCGTCTGATGTTTCCATTTAGAATTCCCTATTGGCAGAAAATCTCTGAAAGCAATTGCCTTGGGAACTGCACAGTGTCAGTACCAGGTGCTCTAGGAACCAGTCCTGGACATTTGACATAGCTTTATATACAGGGGGGCTAGTTCTGGTAATCAAGACAATAGGAAATAAGCTTGTTTGTTTTGCCCCAGAAAATCAAATTGTGGATATGAGAGAAATGAATTAGGTTAGGTGTAAGGCTTGGTACCTTTCTTACCTTTGCATATAAAGGTATCCAATAAGTATAGTGCTGTAAGTCAGGAATGATTGTGTACACAAAAGCAAGGAGTCGACTTCTGTAATAGATGGACTTTCCAGTCTTTTTTTTTTTGTGATTTCATAGTTAAAGAATAATAACTATATATTCACCTTCTCCAACATGCTGTGCTGGTTTACATCTCTGAACAAAAAGCACAGACTCACAGCTGTTTGTGAAGACAAGCCAATAAATCTAGAGGAATATATTTATACAACTTATCCTGAGATTACATAGTTAAATGCCATTTTTTCAGGTAGAGAGAGCTCCTTCGTTGCAAAGGAACCAAATTCCTCTCTGTGCCACCCAGATTGTTTGTTTTTCCATTAATGTCAGCTCGTGTCAGCCGCACTGAGTGTTACAAGTTGCACTGCAGAATGCTTCATATACATTAAAGGAGCAAGTACTCTGCCGTTTCCAGGTCCTTCCCAGTCTGCTGCTGTTTTGTGTCCTGCTTTTGGCTGGCATTACGTGATGCATGTAGAAGTCAGAAAGCAAGGAGCACTTCTGATGATTTTTCCTTTCATAAGTGCTGCCATTTGCCAGTGGCAAATCCAGGAGCAGTTCTCACAGTTAAAGATCTGTTCCAATTCTGTAGCCACGCTTTCTTCCTATGGAGCGGGTATCATACACGAGAGCTTGAAAGCTTGCTGCAGCACTGATTGCCTTTTCTATAGCAAACAGCAAACTTTATGCAAGTGATTAGACTGAGCTTTCAGTTCTTGCTTCTTTGGCTGAACGTCTCTGATTTAGGTGAAGGAAGAGCAAGCAGGAGGGTGTGATGTGAAGAAAGACATCATCATCATCGTTGTGTATCTAAATTAAAATCCATGATCAAATCTCGGGAGGGGAAGACGATGTACATTTTTTGTAGCAGCTCTTGGCCTTTTGCATTTAGACTCCAGGTCTGCGTTTGGTTGATATTCGGATAGAAATCAGGAGGTCTTTGACTTGTGCAGCTTCTCGTAGAAGGAGACCTACTAAGAGCAAGACTTAACAGTAGCACTTTCTACATGAAGTGCTCTAGGAGGAGATTTGGGGATCACCATATCAGGAACACATGCTAATAAAATATGTGCCACAGAGTAAAAACTCACCTGGGTGAAATGCTGCTCCTTCTGATATCAATGGAAATTTCCTTTTGACCAGGGGTTGCTATGGCAGCAAGCACTGGAAATGAGAACAAGGACATTTTGATATGTCTACACTGTGGATTGCAAATTATGATACCCGAGTTAGTTTTAAACAGTCTTGCAAGAAGTGGTCTAGTTAAGGCAGCCTGGAACACCATGTGGCCTAATTTACCATGCTAGGCAGCTTGCTTTCCTCTGCACCCGGGGTCCATCCATGCCTGGGGTAGAGAAGAGGTGAAGAGGTGTTTGAGGGGATGCTCATTTTAGGGCTACAGGACAAGGAACCGACTGTGACAAGGAGTAGTGCAGGGAAGGGCAAATAGCATGAGAGGGAGCAAGCTAGAAAGCAGGAGGAGCAGCAGTTGACCGAAAGGGAGGGGATAGAAACAAAACCAACAGTGACAGAAGAGATGCAGATTTGGGGGTCCGGGGTCCCTTCCCATGGCAGTGCACTTTGTTCTGCACCTTGGAAGTCAGTGTAGGGCTCCTGTCTCTCAGCATTTCCATTGTCAGGAAGACACTGTCAAACCCCTCAGTGAAGTATAATCACAATCTTCCAGTGGTTGATCAGGTTGTAAGCACCATTCTACTCGTGCTGCCGATAGTGCTGCCGGCTGAAGTGGTGAAGTTCTGTATTACAGGCTCCGCAGGTGCTAACCCGCTTCAGCATCAGCAGCAATGCAGAACAACATTCGATTTTTAAGTTGTCTTTAAAAGAAAGCTCTGAGAAATTATATTGAAAATGCATTACAGTAATGTTAATGTTACTAAGTCAAGCACTTAAAAGTTGGGAAATGCCACAGTTAATGTTGTCTGTGCAACCTGACTGAGGGCCTCTTGTACCATAACCGTAGCCTGTAATTACATGACTGCACACTGGTTCTTCCACTGAACCCCTGCATGAAGTGGTCAGGGCCTCTGCATATTTCATTAGAAACATCGCCCAGGGCTGCCTTACACCCTGCTGGGTTATTAGTTTGGTACTGACCCAGGGAAGAGGAAAGTATTTGTCTGTGTCACTGTGCTCTACAAGATCTCCTCATCTGAAAAGGAGTTGAGGCCTTTGATGACACTGTATTTCTCTGAAATCTCCTTTTCCCTTCTTTGGTAGCGCCTTACCTCCCATAATCCCATAATATTTCAAATGGGAGCCATTTGTATTTTGGGGAGGCTGGGCGACAACTCATAAACAGCATTTAACAGACCTCATTGAGTCCAATGTCCCATTTGCTTCTGCAGTGCATCCCTCTCCTATTGAACCTGGTTTGTTCTTCCTGTCATCTGCGCGGAGTCAACGGGCCCCAGCGGGCTAGTAGGCAGGTGGGACACGGCCACCCAGGCCGTGGCATTTTAAAAGGTGGAAAAGGGCAAGAATCCACCTTTTTCCATGGCAGAGGGTGATAGAAGGAATGAATAGTATTGATACCTCCCGTCAGCTCTCCGTTAATGGCAAAACACATAAAAACGGATGCTAACTTTGCCTGGAGATGTATGTAGAAAAGATTATTAAATTAATACAGAGAAGTTGCTAGAGCTTCTGTCTGTCTTTTGTTTCTTTCCTTAAGCATTTGTACCCAAAATGCAAAGTGAGAGGGGAATCCCAGTGCTCTCGAAGGGCAGCAGTCAGCGGTGTTGTGAGTTCTTTCTCTACTTTTTTCCCATGCTTTTGAGCGACGCTTGCAGGTTAGCTGTGCCCATTTAAAAGTTTATATACAGCAGATGGTCACAGAGCTGATCAGGAATTATGGATTTACTGCTGTAGCTGCAGCCCTATGTGAAATACAGAGAATATATTTAAAACACAGAGAATATACCTGCCTTGCACAGTAAATTCACACCCCCCCCACCTTGCTGCCGTTCACTTGGGAAGGGGATGTCAGAGCCCCTGTGCCGTGAAACCCAAAGCAGGTCCTCAGCATCTAACAAGGGAAAGTTCTGGCGGAGCAAGGGGGATGAGGATGATGTCCAGGGGCTGAATATGCTGGCAGCTCCCTCTCACAGCAGCACGTTACCTGCCGCCTTCCCACTCGAGGGGAGAGACCGCCTGCCCCACACCTTTTTAGAAGCAGACTTGGCAGAAGTGTCATAAATCTCTGCCTTGCCCACCACGCAGCGCTGCCGCTGCGCTGGTTATTGCCAGGATTCATCCATTTGAACTGCACTTCATTCTGCAGCCCAGGTAGAAGGAATAGATTGCTTTTCCACCTGTTTTGGGGTATAACTTCTCCCCTTCCCCAGTGCCTGGGATTTGTCTATCCTAATACCCAGTATTGCATTTTTGCAGCATCTCCGTCTGTATCCGGCAGGTACTCGGTGTGTCTGGGTCTGTGCAGACATGTATGGCAAGGATGTGCTCTCGGAGCTTGTGTACTTCCAGAATCGTAACATTCCAGTGATGCATCAGGTGAATTCAACTGAAGGGCAGCAGGGTCTCGCTGTAACCGAACCAAAGCAGCAGGCAAACCTGCGCTCCCTTCCCCGCCCCACAGGACAGGTGGCCTTTGAAGGCTGCGGGAAGGCGCGGGTGTTTATTTCGGAGAGAGCTGCGGCGGTGCGTAAAAAAGAGAGGGAAGGGATCTCCCAGCTTTTTGGAGAGGGCCTCTGTATAATGCCATTTGAATCTGTACTTTTTGTTTGGTGGTAAGTTTTAATAGTTATCCTTTGAGGATTTTCCCGGCGAGCTTATCTGAATACACCAACAGTCTTTTTTGTAATATTCGCATTTCCCCTTTGGTTCAGCCGAGCCCACTGACAGATCATTCAAATTCAATTGTTTTATGTCTAAGCCGAACAGCTAATTAAAGTAGGGATGATTAACCTGACTGGCAGTGTCGCTCTCTCTCCCTCGCTCTCTCGCTCCCTCCCTCCCTCCCTCCTGTTCCAATCAGTCTTTTTCTCACACTCTCTCTCTCTCTCTCTCTCTCTCTGTCTTTTGCTCTACTCTGTGTGTGTGTGTGTGTGTGTGTGTGTGTTATTTTTTTTTCCTCTCTCCTAAACGTGGTCTGCTTGCTGATGGCAGAATGGCACTCGGAGATTTGTGCATTGTGTCTGGTTTCCTACGGGCAGGCTGACCCAGTGCCTCTAGGGACTTATCAATAGACCACTCAGAAGAGACAGAGACAGGAGAAAGGAGGAGGGGTGGGGGGGTGGGGGGGGGAGAGAAAGAGAGAGGGAGAAAGAGAGAGAGAGAGAGAGAGAGAATCAATATCAAGAATAGAAGGAGCTCCGAAGCCATTTTTTTTTTTTTTAAAGAAGTATCAGGACTTGGGAAGAGGGTGACAAAGAAGGTTTTTCAAAGAGGCAGTGGAGGAGGTTCTAATAAATTTGGAAGGAAACAGTTCCCTGTCTTGGGAAAAAAGGAGAACTCCTGGCTGATTAGCATTCACACCAGGTATGAGATGTTCCCTACCCCTTATCACTGTCGCAACCGAGATGGAAAAAGCGCCTTTTTTTTTTTTACCCCCTCTTTTTAATTTTTTTTTCTCCTCTCCCCCTCCCGTCCCCCCCCCCCCCC
>JAAGAY010134799.1:0-28946 GCA_011801015.1 Ardeotis arabs | reverse complement strand
GGACGTGAGGAAAAACTTTTTCTCCCAAAGAGTGGTCAGGCACTGGAATGGCCTGCCCAGGGAGGTGGTGGAGTCGCCGTCCCTGGCAGTGTTCAAGAGGCGGCTTGATGAGGAGCTACAAGATATGGTTTAGTAGCTGTGGCAGCAATGGTAGTGGGAAGACGGTTGGACTAGATGATCTTATAGGTCCCATCCAACCAAGTGATTCTATGATTCTAAGGCACAACTGGAGCTGAACGTGGCTAGAGATGTCAAAAATAACAAGGGTCTCTTCAGGCACGTAGGCCAACAAAAGAAGATGAAAGAAACTGTAGCCCTCTTGATGAGTGAAACAGGAGAACTGGCTACAACTGACATGTAGCCAGGTACTCAATGACTTTTTTGCCTTGGTCTTCACCAACAAGTCCTCTAGTCATGAACCCCATCCACAGAATCCAAAGGAAGGGACTGGGAGAATGAAGTACCTCCTAAAATAGGAGAAGATCAGGTTCAAGACCATCTAAGGAATCTGAATGTGAACAAGTCCATGGGATCTGATGAGATCCATGTGAAGGTCCTGAGGGAACTGGCAGATGAAGCAGATGAAGTTGCCAAGCCACTATCCGTCATATTTGAAAAGTCGAGGCAAACTGCTGAAGTTCCCAGTGACTGGAAAAGGGGAAACATAAGCCCTATTTTTAAAAAGTGAAAAAAGGAAGACCCAGGGAACTACAAGTTGGTCAGCCTCATCTCTGTGCCTGGCAAGATCATGGAGCCAGTCCTCCTAGAAAATATGCTAAGGCACATGGAAAATAGAGAAGTGATTTGTGACAGCTAACAAGCCTTCACTAAGGGCAAATTGTGCCTGACAATTCTGGTATCCTTCTACAACAGGGTACAGTATTGGTGGATAAGGGAAGGGCGACTGATGCCATCTACCTGGATTTGTGTAAAGCATTTTATACTATCCAGCACAACATCCTTGTCTCTAAAATGAAGAGACACGGATTTGAGGGTGGAACACTCACTGGATAAGGAATTGGTTGGATGCTTACACTCAAAGAGTTGTGGTCAAAAGCTCAATGTCTGAGTGTACACCAAGTTCAAACACCAGTAGACCAGTGACAAGTAGTGTCCCTCAGGGGTCCATATTTGGACCAGTATTATACATCACCTTTGTTGGGGAAATGGACAATGGGAGTGAGTGCACCCTCATCAAGTTTGCAGATACACCAAGCTGAGTGGTGTGGTTGATACTCTAGAGGGATGGGATGTCATCCAGAAGGACCTTGACAGGCTGGAGGAGTGGGTGTGTGTGAACCTCATGAAGTTCAACAAGGCCAAGTGCAAGGTCCTGCACATGGGTCGGGGCGATCCGAAGCAAAAATAAGGCACAAGCTGGACAATGTGTAGATTGAAACCAGCCCAGTGAAGAAGGACTTGGGGGTATTGGTGGATGAAAAACTGAATATGAGCCAGCGATGTGTGCTTGCAGCCCAGAAAGCCAATTGCATCCTGGGCTGCATCAATAGAAATGCGGCCAGTAGACTGAGGGATGTGATTCTGCTTCACTCTCGTGAGAGCCCACCTGCAGTACTGTTCCAGCTCTGGAGCCCCCAACATAAGAAAGATACGGAACTGCTGGAGCGAGTCCAGAGGAGGGCCATGAAGATGATCAGAGGGCTGGAGCACCTCTCCTTTGAAGACAGGCTGAGAGAGTTGGGGCTGTTCAGCCTAAAGAAGAGAAGACTCCAGGGAGACCTCATAGCAGCTTTCCAGTACTTCAAGGGGGCCTACAGAAAAGATAGGGAGGGACTCTTTATCAGGGAGTGTAGTGACAGGACAAGGGGTAATGGTTTTAAACTGAAAAAGGGTAGGTTTAGATCAGATATAAGGAAAAAATACTTTACTGTGAGGGTGGTGAGACAGTGCAACAAGTTGCCCAGACAAGTTGTGGATGCCCCCTCCCTGGGAGTCTTCAAGGACAAGTTGAATAAGGCTTTGAACAAGCTGATACTGGAAGATATCCCTGTCCATGGCAGGGGGACTGGAACTATATGTTCTTTAAGATGTCTTTCAACCTGAACTGTTTTATGATTCTATGATTCTTTTATGTGAATTTCCTTATCTGTCCTCCTTCCCATCCTCAGTATAATCAGTATAATAAGTTCTTTGCACTTAGGTAACAACACCTTGATTTTAGTAGTATGTCATCTATAGCACATGACTTTATTTAGTGGGAGAGGAAATTCTGGAAGGAGAAAAGAGGGCTTTTAGTGAATTTGGTTAGTCTCTGAAGGTCTTTACATTTTGAATTTGCTACAAGGTCTTGTTGTCAGTTTCCGCTGTTGACAGTAAGCCAGAGAACGTATATGATGTGAAGATCCATTTTAGGATCTTGCATTAGGACATTGATGCATCTACAGGTGGCATGAATGAATCCAAAAAATGAGCTGGTCCTTCTTGATCTTCAGTAGTCACAGACTGCATTTTTCTCCCCTGACCAGAACCTATTTGGAAGAAAAAGGTGAGGAAACTCTCTTTTATCCTTCTGCTGGAATCACACCTATTCAAAGACATTGGATAGATGATTGTCTTGGTAAGCTGTTAAATGACAGCTGTATTGCTGTGTTTTCACTTCTGCTTCGAACCTCTGATCAGCCAAATGGTCTTTCATATGCCTAGATGATTATTACCTCTTGCCCATTTTACTTTTTTTGATTAATAAATTATTAGTACTGCACAGATAGTTAGGGCATTCAGCATTAACCAAGTAAGGAGAAAGAAGAGAAATTTAGAAGCAAAACATAAGGGCTTTATGTTCCTCGTTAATGAGGAATGAGGGATAAGGAGTTATTTTGTGTATGACACAAATACCATTCTGCTTTTTGAGTTTACAAACAGAAGGGAGGATAGCCTTGTATTGAATCAGTCTATGTGGTCCATAGGGATATGGTGCTCTGTAAAGGGGTAAAGAATGGCATTATAAAAAATGTTAAATGAAAGATAATTATTTTATGTATTTTCAGCAGAGTAAGGCATGTATTTTCGGCAGAGTCCACAATAGGTGCTAAAGACTTTTTCCTGTACAAAAATCCTACAGTGTGTCATAATACTTCTTGAGTCAAAAGCTAAGAATATATAATTTCTCACATTTTCCTTAAATATATCTTCTTCTTTTATAAAGAGTTAGAACATTTCTTATAGTTGCCTCATGATGTCTTAAGGATTAAAAAGAAAGGGATATTTTATGATGTACCACATTTCATTTGGACTTTCAAAACAACATATTCACTAAGCTACACAGAAAAGTGCTTTTTTTTCCTAGTGTTTGGCACATAATGTATTTTCAGAATGCTTGTGCAGAGGGAACCCAGATGGAATAATGGAATCATAGAATCGTTTAGACTGGAAAAGACCTTTAAAGTCCTCAAGTCCAACTGTTAACCCAGCACTGCAAAGTCCACCACTAAACCATGTCACTAAGCACCACATCTAAACATTTTTAATTATCTCCAGGGATGATGACTCTACCACCTCCCTGGGTAGCCTGTTCCAACATTTGACTACCCTTTCAATTAAGAATTTTTTCCTAACATCCAATCTAAACCTCCCCCTAAACAGCACAACTTGAGGCCATTTCCTCTCATCCTTTCACTTGTTACTTGGGAGAAGAGACTGACACCCACCTTGCTATTATTATGGAGTTTATTTGTCTGTGGGAAACATTGACTGTACTTCTTGTTTTCTAATAATGTAGTATGAATAAAATGTTTTGAATTCTCGAATTCTCCTTCAGACTTTACTAATACCTCCACTTGGAATGACTTGCATAATATTTGCATATTAAATTTAATATTTGCATATTAAATTTAAAAAATATATAAATATATAATACATTGAAGATTAATTTAAACCCTCAAAAATGCAAGAAGGTTTGGACTTGGATTGTGTATTTTATTTTTGCATCAGCTTCTTGTACAGAAAAAAACTATCATTGAAGAGACAAATCATGAAATAGATTGTCATACAGTCTTTTCTCCACACAATTTCTAATTGCATCTTTTACTTTAAATATGGCATGTGTCCGGATTTTTTCATCAGCCTTTTGTCTTTGGGAATCTTCAAGAGTACTTTAAAACATACATACTAAATACCCCACTGAGATAATAAGATTGATTATGGTGGTAAATAGAAAATTCACTTTCTTAGTCAAAGACTTTGGTAACAATTATGTTATTTTGTCTTGCACACTACATTGCTTTCATAAGTAATTTTATGACTTTATGAAGAAAAATTATACATTTGGATAATCAATATGCACTGCATTTCTCATGAAGACAACCTTGTTGTCCAATGTATATTCTTTTGATTTCATGTTAAAAATAACAGCCTAGATTTTTGTGCACATTTAGTGAGTTGTTACTCATTTGGAAAGATCTACTCTTGGTTGAATTTACACAGACAAAACCAGTGATTAAGTAGGTAAGAATATGGCAAGTCAGGAATGATGAGTGCTAAGTTGTGGTTTTTGTTGACAAGTTATGCTCAGTATAGCTATTTGTATGAGATTTCCTGAGCTCAGATCTTACTGTCTACCTCAGAAAGTCTGGCAGCTGTTATGAATGGATTTGCAATTTTGGCCCAAAATTTCCCTAACAGAACAATTTTCTTCTGATTCACATGAGCAACATTTCAAATATTTTCAAATGGAAATCTCAAAACATTAAATTCCAGCAAATGTCAAAATGTTTTATTTCAACATTTTCACTCTCAGAATCGAAATATTGCAGTAAGATTTGGAGATTTTTTTTCTGCCTTTTTTTTTTTTGAATGTCATGAAAGAATCTTCAGTTGGCATCCAGAAATTAAAGGCTGAAATGTTAGCTGGAGTTCTGTAATTTATCATAGAACCATAGAGTGTTTTGGTTTGGAAGGGACCTTAAAGATTATCTAGTTCCAGCTCCCCTGCCATGCACAGGGACACCTGCCACTAGACCAGGTAGCTCAAATTTCAACTACATCTAGCTGCAAAAGAGATTTTGGGTGTTGTTTTACACTGATAATAATGATGATAATGATAATGAGTCAAATAATGGAAGGTAACAGAGAGAGCTAATTAAAGAGGTATAGGTCTGCGTGTTTGAGTACATCTTTTAGTTTTTTAGAGGACTGAGATCAGAACTGTTGCATATCAGCAAGTAGGACATGTTATTGGAAGACAAAAATTAATTCAGAATCTAAGTTTTTATCCTTAAAATATATTCTTTGTAGCTCAACTAGGCAACAAAAAAGCTCTTCAAAATTGATAACATACTTCCATAGCACAAACCAAATAAAAAGTGTAGAGGGCTTTGGTTTTGGTGGGTTTTTTTAATCTCAAGATTTTAAAAACCAGACTCATGACTTTAAGGGAGTGACTCATGATTTCTGAATGCTTTGAGTCAGATATTATCAGAATTTCTAGACAGAGAGTTGACTCAATTACATTATTGAATAAAAGGTCGAGTGAAACCCTCTACTTTTCATTTTCTTATATTATTGTAGAATGTCTGGGTAAAGGAAGGTCGATTTACTATCTTGTTTACTTGCTGACATATAAACTATAGAGAAATGGACTGCGAAACCAGGACAGAAGCAATTTATGCACGGATAATTTATGTATGGTTTTGGTTTACCTATTTCTTTCTTTATTCAACAAAAAAAAAAAGCATAGTTGCCATGGAAACTGCCACAACATAGGATTTGGATTACCATGAAGAGATAGGCCATTTTTATAAACAAATAAATACAGAAGACACATAAATCAAATGCTAATCAGCATCATGTATGTTCTTAAGACAATAGAGCTTGAGTTTACTACTCTTGTTGAAGGTTGCAAAGGGTTCAAATCACAGGCTCGATCTCTGCACTGGCATCCTCAAATATAATATTAAAAGGTACATTGAAGTTATGTTATTTTCCAGTCCCAGTGACTGCAATTCTGAATAACTATGTTCAACAGTTTGTTTTTAAGCACAGATATATCCCCAAACAAGACTTTTTATTCTCTAGACACCTACTAAAACTTACGGCCTCTTTATGAACCTGCAATATGCAAGGTATGACTATCGAAGAAGAAGATACTGAAACCATTAATCTACGTTAAATCTACATGAGAGAAGAAATCTCTGTTAGCTGTATGCATAGGAAAGAAGGGACAAATTAGTTTTATTTCATCTATTACTCTCATTTTCAGTTCTTTTTATATCTTACTTGCCTATTTTTTTCCTCTTTTTAAAAGTTCTTGGCTCTTGATTCCAAATTAAAAATAATTGCAGTTCTCCCCCAACAAGTACACACCCCCCCATCTACTTCATAATCATGTCTATTAAAATCCATCTCTGTTGCTATCTGGATTCTGTACACTTCTACTTTTCTCTGCTTCTTTATGCTGATTGACTTGTACATCACAAAATGGAAGTTTAAGAAAGAAATACTTGATATTTAATACGAATTCTGAGAACAATTTAAATCTAATCAGTCCTGAACAATCTTGTAAGAAACGTTTTCCTTTTGATGCTTCAAAAGGGAAAAAAAAGTGCATTTCAGAGAGATTCTCATTCATAAATGATTTAAATTTGGGTGCTTAGTTTGACTTTTCCGTAAAAAGAGGAAAAAAAAAAAGGGACCTTAAAGATCATCTAGTTCCAATTCCTTTACCATGGGCAGAGATATCTTCCAGTATCAGCTTGCTCAAAGCCTTATTCAACTTGTCCTTGAAGACTCCCAGGGAGGGGGCATCCACAACTTGTCTGGGCAACTTGTTGCAGTGTCTCACCACCCTCACAGTAAAGTATTTTTTCCTTATATCTGATCTAAACCTACCCTTTTTCAGTTTAAAACCATT
Source organism: Ardeotis arabs (assembly GCA_011801015.1). Lineage (NCBI taxonomy): Eukaryota > Metazoa > Chordata > Aves > Otidiformes > Otididae > Ardeotis > Ardeotis arabs. The sequence continues at coordinate 22,078 of JAAGAY010134799.1, read as the reverse complement.
ACCCCTTGTCCTGTCACTACACTCCCTGATAAAGAGTCCCTCCCTATCTTTTCTGTAGGCCCCCTTGAAGTACTGGAAAGCTGCTATGAGGTCTCCCTGGAGTCTTCTCTTCTTTAGGCTAAATAACGCCAACTCTCTTGGCCTGTCTTCAAAGGAGAGGTGCTCCAGCCCTCTGATCATCTTCATGGCCCTCCTCTGGACTCGCTCCAGCAGTTCCATGTCTTTCTTATGTTGGGGGCTCCAGAGCTGGAACAGTACTCCAAGTGGAGTCTCACAAGAGCAGAGTAAAGGAGGAGAATCACCTCCCTCGACCTGCTGGTTATGCGTCTTCTGATGCAGCCCAGGATGCAATTGGCTTTCTGGGCTGCAAGCACACATTGCCATGTCATGTTGAGCTTCTCGTCCACCAGTACTCCCAAGTCCTTCTCCTCAAGGCTGCTCTCCATCCATTTTCAGCCCAGCCTATATTTGTGCCTGGAATTGCCCCGACCCTTGTGCAGGACCTTGCACTTGGCCTGGTTGAAATTAATGAGGTTTGCATTTTATTATGACAATTTCATTTTGTAATGAAAAATATTTGCAGATTTCCACATTTAAATATTTATTTTATCACAATGGTAACTTTCTGTTTTAATTAAATATTTTACTTCACATATTAAAAAAGTTGTTTGTTTCCTGAAAAATGTTTCAGCAGTTTTGATTTTCCAACAAAAGGAGCATTTCTTGGAAAACTTCTGCTTTGCTCCAAAGATTAGCATGTCTTTGGCAAGATAACTCATAGAAAAGTTTTGTGAGTTCTCCAGAATGTCCTATCTACGTTTTTTCTATTATTCATCTAAGTGATTCAGTGTTAGCAGGGGACAGCAGAAACAGTGCTGCTGCAGTAAACAGAAGATAACATATCTAATATTATGAATTTGTTGCACTGAGATAATTTCTGAGTATGGTTAACTAGAGTGCTAGTTCAGATGCTGATGACATCCTGCAGTTCTCCATCCTCTTACCACTCTGCACGCAGGGCTTCATCTGTGCACAACCTTGTCATTTCCTCTCCTGCTGCTGAAGGTTGCTACTTAGGCACAGCTGTCCCTAGGTTGTTTCTGAAATGGTAGCTTAAATGCTTTCCTTGCCTGCATCATTATGACAGACTAGATTATGAGAACCACATGCACTGATATGCTGATAGAGGTAGAAATAGAGACTTGATGACGTGAGGCAACAGGAGTAACCTCATAGCCTTCAGCCACCACCACTTAAACAGTAAAATAGCACTTTATATGCTACTTTTGTGGCATGAGGCACATCCACTCAGGAATGAAAGAATGCATTAAGCCCTAAAGGAAGAATGGAAAGACCATCTGTGGGTTTTTTTTTCTCTTCAGGAGGTCATAGTGTTTTGACCTCTTGGCAAAAGCTCTGTTCTCTCTTACCCAAAAAAACCCCTTTGTTCTTCTTCTTTGCCTAATAAAATATATACTGCACTTTAAATTTTCAGGTATTCAAACACATAGATTAATGAAGCAGCAAGTATATGTAAATTAATGACCATTTTGTAGAATTTATGCCCCTAAACACAGTTATCCACTAACTGCACTGCAGTTAAATGTCCAAATCTAATAAATTATATGAACTCCTCTAAAGCTCTCATTAGTCTCAAATGTTTAATATAATTAAATTTTATACATTAAATGGAAAAAAAAAAGATTAAGTGAATCTGCTTTGCAACTAAATTAAATATTTTTTGTTGAAACAAACACCAAAACCCCACTGTAACTAGAAACTTACCAGAGCTCTTTCAGTGGATAGGAAAGCCTCAGCAAACTTTACAATTACATGAGGTATCACTTCAGAAAGGCCAAGCTATGGAACAGAGACCCTTCCCCTATTATTATTTATTTTCTCAACTGATATAAAGTGATACAGCCCTACTGACTGTGACAAAACTTCAGTTCTACAAGGTGAAAGTTTGTAACAGCAACTATTTCCTTAAACTAGATATACTAAATAATTTCTCTATTTTTTATTAGGCAGGAGAAGAGAGTTTTGGAATAGATTTGACATAAGGGTTTTCCCTAAAATGTCATTTTGGTCAGAAAAATTGCAGCTTGTCAAAACTTGCAGGTCAGTGCTTCAGGTATTTTGGTGACTGCAGTATAGCATACAGCTCATGTTAAGCTAGCTAGATCTGCTGCTAACCGCAGTCTCATAACAACTTAAAACTCAGTATAACCTACTGTGGCTGCAGTGTGGATATACCATAACGTCCTAGCACTCATGCAAGACATGGGACATATGTAGAACTGACTATTTAAATACGACAATGCAGGCAGATCTCTCCAGTCACATATCTACCTCAAATTCTCTGTCCACAGCTATTTTACAGTTTCTCCTAATTCCTTTTTATTTTTTTTAAGCTGTGTGCTGTAACATGTACAGCCAAAATGAAGAAGCTCTTATTTGTTTTTAACTGAAATTCTTATTCTCCAAGGAAGCCCTATGCAGCACTACATTATGTTTCTCCTACTCATTTGTGCTACCCGAAGTTAGTGACAGATTAAAGACACAAGCCTTTCAGTCAATTTGGGGTAGAACTTTTGTGACAGCCACACCACAGCAGATTGTAGCTTTGTTGTCTAAAATGTGAAACGACTTGGAGCTAAGAACAGCCTGAAGATGACCATGCACTTCAGAACAGGCTTTTGTCATGTCTCCATTTGCCAGGTGGAGTAACTCATTCTCACGATGTCCTCACCAATACTCAAGCAACTTGAATGTTGTTGAAAAACAGGACTCCCTCCAATTCCCTGGAAACACTGAGAGGAGGAACATCTCCAAGGCAGACTTATCCTTGACTACTTCCTTATAAACCTATGCATAGGGTTACAGCAATATGTTAGTGCATGTCTGAAACTCAGTTTGTGGCTCTGATGGAAAAGATGTATGCAGACATAGATAATATAATTCACATTATAAGAATCAAAATTTACCTGTCATTTTGATTTATTCATATGTACATGTATTTGTGTTTTCTTATACTTGCATGCCAGGATGTGGTAACAGGGCAAATTATGATGGGGGAAAAAGAAGAGAAAAATAGAATAAGCACTTTACTTAGGTCAGTAACACCATCAGGGCAATGTGTAAAGCAGTAATGCTTATCATAAGGCTATCATTTACAATGTCATAAATACAAAATTCCTTTCCTGGAAATTTTTTTAGTGTTCATCTTTCTAGTAGTAGAAATTGCACGAGGCCAGAAAGCTAGTGCAAGCATACTGAAAATTGCAATAGATTTATAGTCAAATCATGTTAAATAAAAGCATTTTTTGCAGAATGATTTGCAAATGAAAGAAGGGTAGAAGCTTTGTGTCAGCGCAAAGGATGGTATTAAATAAAAAAATCCTGAGAAAAACCCCAACCCTGCTTTGGGATCACTATTACAGTTGTTCCTATGGTAACAGGTTTTTTTGTGCTGAATTTATCATCATATATATTTCAGGAACTGGAATGCTGGAAAAAGGGGAGGGAAAAAGAGCACATGTTACCCTAAATTAATTCCAAAGACAAGCCCATATAAAAATACTTGACCCTTTGAGTAAAAAGCAAAACACCTTTTTGTGATTTCACCCACTTAACACTTGCAAGTGTTGATCTTAGAAAAGGGGCTATGAAAAATCGGCATACACTTACTCATCTGCTTCTCGTTTTGTTCTGAATCGTATCTCTATGCCAAATAGGAGTTTCAGTCTTGTCTGAACTGCACAACTGAAGTGCTGAAAGGAGAAAGCATTCGCTTGCTTTCAAGACCGCATACCTCTGCAACACTGCAGGCAGTGGCAAAACACTGATAGTAGTTTGAAGTAGCTGGTTCTTACGAAAAAGGCAGAGGTATGCACAGAAAGGAGACTGAGTTACACCACAGAAAGTCGTTTTGGAGACAAGATCTGCCAGTTTCACCAGTGTACAGTCTTTTGGGCTAGGTGAAATATGTTCCTCCCCAAGCTTTCTTTTGTTAATGCGCTGTCAAACTTTGGTGAGAGGTCTTCAAATGCTGAACTTCCTAGTAACGTGCAGAAAGATTCAGCTGCTTCTCAGACCCAGGACTGAATAAACAAAGGTGGCAGCTATTAAAATATCCTTTCCACTGTAATCTGAAAACATTGGATTCTATATCAGTGAGGGAATTTAAACTTGAAACTTTTCAAAGTTGAAACACTAATATTTACATTTTTAAAATTATGCTACAAAGGACAAAAGGACCAAATCCACAAAGATTTTTGCATGCCCTATCCCTATTTATATGTACTACAATTCCAATTTTAATCAAGGGGAAATCAGACTCCCAAAGAGATGTTAGACTCTTAAATACCCTTGCACATCTCTTTTTCACTTATGTAAACCGGGAATTAAATGGAATTCAGTAGACCCCGTTCAAATTTATGTAAGGTGAAACTTTAAATTTCTTTTAATGCCTTGAGTTCTGCCTCTGTGCCTGTGCATAAATACTGAAAAAGTCAGTCTATATTTCTTATATAGGCCTGGTGTGAGTTTGCAAATTTGACATTCGTCTGCTTCTGAGAAGCCCAGCCTGGTGAGCTGTGAGACTATCAAACACATTCAGACCTCCTATCAAATGCAGCTGTGGTTGCTAATTTTTTCTAAAAGGGTGTCGTAGTGCTACCATCTATCTTTTATGTGATACCTTAGAGAATTTGTCTAGGAGTAGGCGTTCAGCTCAATCAAAAACCTAACAGGGATTCAGCCCACATATCTCTCAGAAGAACCCTATCATCAATATATAGACTGTGCTGAAGTTCTCCAAGCTATGCTGCTGTGCAAGGACAAATCTGATGTTACAGAGTATACAGAGACAGAGGTAAAGTGTGACTTTTTCACTGCCTTCTCTGTGAGAAGGATGCTCTGGTCCTTGTTTCTAAAGCTCTGTTTATATTTAAATTATTCAGTCTCTGAGTAAAATGCAACTCTGTGAGCAGAAACTACAGTTACAATTGCCCCCTCACGACTGAATGCCTTCAGTGCAAGACTAAGAATCATCCTCTCTTCTGTCTTTTCTTTCTCATTAAAACTTGAATGGTTTTCAACACAATGTTATGGGATCAGATCAACAGGGAACATATGACTCTGCATTCCACCAGGTTAATATGTAGCTGAAGTTTTTTTGACATTTGGTAAGAAGCAAAGCACGACCTTGAACAAGGAAAGAAAATAGGTGTCTCACTTCTAGAATAAGTTCTCTGAAGTGTGGGGAATTGAAATCTCTACTCCCTACCTTGCCCATCCATCCCATCAAAACCAGTACAGCTGGAGACGTGAAACTTGAAGCTGAGGAACTGTGAGAAGGCTTGCAGTGGGAAGGGCATGCTGAGGTGGTGGTACAGTAGAAAGGTGAGGACAGAGAAAAGCACATGTATAGGACCCAAGTCTAGGGGACTGAGATGTGTAGTTTGAGGAAGATACAAAGCAGAGCCTCTTCTGTGCCTGCATGTGACTTGACATGGAGTTAAAACTCCCTCTACCTTATCAATTGTCTCATTAATTGCCACTGCTGTTGGACATACCTGTAACTTCTACCACATTGCAGCTGTTACTAAGGGTTACATCTGACTATCCAGAATTTTAAAACCTGAGTCCTTTTTGTGCCTGATGGGCAGAAGCACCATCGCTAGTACTATTCTTGATGCAGTTTAAAAGAAAAGAACTGGTGAAGATCTTTTACAACAATATCTTTCAGCTTTTTCATTCTTGTTCTGCTGTGAAAACTGTCACCTCTCTGAGCTGGATTTACACAAATTATCACCAGAAAAACTTCAGACTTATCCAGATCCTTGCACTCAGGAAGAAAAATCAAAAGAAAAAAATATTTTTCCTGATTTCTGACTTTTTCTTGTCTACTTTATGCTATATTTATTTTTTACATATTGACATTGAATTGCTTAAATAAAGTTTAAAATCAATGTTCTGGCAATAGTTTCTGCTATTCCCATTTTGAACATGTGTCATATCTTTTTAGGAGTAAGCACACTCCTCAAGTTCTGGACAAACAAGTAAAAAAGAAAAAATATATAGTAGTTTACAGATGAGAAGAGTTTTCAAAGAAGAATCCAAATATTTTTACAAAGTTGCTTCTAATATTTCTGGACTGGGACATATTAGAAAAATTATGGCCCACTTACAACAGACAAGTGCCTAGGTTTTGGCTGGAAAAAGAGGAGTAATACGACTCTGAAACAGGTAGTTGTACAAAAGTCACTCCATTTGAACAAAAATAGCCCATTTTTCATGTCTAAATGAGATTGTCCATTAAACTACAGGTTTTTGTATCTATGTGAACCTTTTCAAATGTAATAATACTGAATCGTTTGTTAGTCTGTTGAAATACCGCTTCAAAAAGGTGACAGTTCCATAGTTCCTACTCTTCACAGAAATCGCTGGTACTCCTTTCCAGAAGAGAGTTCCCTCTCCCTGTACAAATGCATGCTATTTTTTGCAGATTTTCAGGCTAAACATACAAAGAAGCCTAAACCAACCACATTTAAAAGACATCCTTGATCATGCAGAGTTACTTTTCCCTCCACTGGGAAAAGGTTTATCATCCTAATGTCAGCATGGGTTGAATCTGTAACTCATTTCAAAACCAATCACCTTTGAATCAAGACTTGGAAATACTACCTCACTTCTGCAGCCATGCAAGTTATACATAGGAGTACCAATAAATGTAAGCATGTTTGTATGCTGTATTTTTTTATAATTATGAAGATAATAGCATATATGATGTCAGCCATTTTGTAGTAAAGATAAAAGGAAGTAAGTTACAGGACAGTGTGCTTTTCTAGACTTTCTGGACTTACTTAGAAAAAAAATTATAAAGAAGTAAAAAATACATTTCATCTTTAAAAGTGCTTACACTTTTCTGTGTAAGTCTAGCCATACTCAAATTTTGTTTTACTTTGGCAGTTCTAATGAATAGCACACCTACATACACCAAGGGAAATAATCTATTTAAGCTATTACAATTGATGTTCCATCAAAAAATAACAAAATTTACAACATACTAAAAGCACATTAAGCAATTTTTTTTTTCCAATCATGTTTTAATAACTCAAAATCTAGATGAAGTCACATAAAATATACAAGCTCCATTTTTACACCTTTCAAAAAAAAAGAGTACTGTAGAATTTCTGGCACAATGCTAAAGTTAACCCTGAAACAGTGTGAAGGCAATGTGAGGAAGCAACTGTACTGTGCTTTAAGATTGAAGCACTTTTGTTTGTTGTCTTCACTTAAATGACATTTTATCTTATTTCTTAAATAACCTTTAAAAATGTACTGTTGTTTGCTTTAATGCTTAGCAGTTTTTAAGCTGTTTTTTGCAAATTGTTTTTTTTCTCACTACCATGTTGCAATTTACAGTTCACCCTCCAGCTCAAGCTGCTACTTTGATTACACCTCATCAAATTTTCTTTAATTCTCTTCATCTCCTTCTCTGCTAATAAAGTCATCTGTCTTTTTCCCCACTGACTTGAAAATAACTCAATGGAAAGCAGTACATCTCTTGCAAGAGTTAATAATGAGAGCAAAACGATTTCATAGTTTAATGTTTAGCATCATGGCAAATGAAAGGACTTCCAACAGAGCTCCATCTGACCTTGTTTCCTCTTTACAAAGAGATTTGCCTCAAACACTGATGATGTTAGAAATCTTATAATTACTGCTCTCCTAATAGTGATACAACAGAGCAGAATTCTCATTACAGCTATTATATGAAAATAAAATTTTCATTTATTTCAGCTCACAGAGAAAAACCTTTATCACTCAGTAAAATTTGTTAGGCAAAGCTAAGATAAAAATATCTTTCTGGATAAGCTGATTTGTGAAAGAGAAAACAATAGGTCTGTCAACTAAAAGGCTAACCTAACTGTTGTAGGTAATGGAAATAATCCAGATGAGACCAAAGTGAAGTGAATCAGTCTATGAAAGTATTTTTGAAGTCTGAACAGCAATATTGCAAACCTTTTGCAATGCTCAGTGGATTTAACTTTGGTTTGAAGACAAGGAATCCCTGTTTATACCACATAAAGTCCCTGACTTTGTTTAACTGGAATACCACTAATGCCTAGAGGGGAAGCAATGCAAACTCTGATGGCTGATATATGTTCTCATTTTCTCATGATATACTCTTTTGAGAGTATGTGGCTGGACAGCAATGGATGAGCCTTCCTCAAAGGGAAGCTGAGTATATACTGGACCTGAAAGCTTTGATAGGGCAGAGATGGAACAGGCAGAGACAGGAACAGAGGTCTGAGCATGCAAGCAGCTGCTAGCAGTGACCCTGGAGCCAAATGAGAAGGGAAGACTTCGGAGAGCAGTGAGAAGATAAAAGGTTCTTTGTGGGGGAAGGATTTTTTTTGTACCCTCCTGCATCCATTGCTCTGACAAACTGCCATCCTGATGTATTAGATGCAGTTAAGTATTTGTATTTACACCACTGCCTTTTACACTTTAGTGTTTCTCAGTAGTATTGTGCATCATTTGGTTGTATATGAATTATAAGATCAAACAGTCAGAGGAGTTGTTTCACTGTTTGGAAAAGTTGCTCGTCTCTTGATCCTTCTCTAATTTCCTCAGTTTTAAGAGCTCGTTACTTAAGATCCTCACTAATGTGATCGGACTAAACAGAAATAAATCTACAGCTTCAGCCCTTCTTAGAGCTAGTTCATCTGAAAGACTTCCAATTTGCTAGTGAACAAATTTACCCCTCGTACAAATATATATATGAATGCATGCTCACACAGCCTTAAAGGACATTCCTAAACTCTGTTCAGAAATAAACACTGGATTTGTCTTATTTCTGATGCAGTTGCAGAACTTATTTCTAGGTGCTTTTTATGTCTCTTGCTAATTTTTGAGTAATTTTGCTCCCTACTCTTTCTAAATTTATCTCTATAAATTTGTTCTATTCTTTTGCAGAACTATTCTTAGACATGTGCCAGTTTTCAGTATTCCTGCAATTCCTTTCTGGTGTAGGAGTCTCTCAGTCTTATTTGACACCAGGCTAGTTTAGTGTTGCACTTTGAACAGTCTGGTTTAGATATTAACTGATATTAATTACACTGCAATATGTTCCTTAGATTATGTTCCATATATGAGTGTCCTGAAGCCTGTTTTTCAGGAACCCAGTTACCTCACAATTCTTCTCTCACACTTTCCCTTTCTTAGACGAGTGTTCTCAGGTATTTTGGGATGACTTTCACCCAAACTACCTTCCACACTCAAGTCTCAGCCAGCTTTTTCCTATTAGTTGGGCTCAGATCTAAAAATAGCTGCTTCACTAGTTTCCCTTCTCTGAAACAAAGCACTGTCCCCACATGAACTATAGCAATCAGTCCCTCTACTTAATTTAATTTTTTTATAAGGGTTCATTATGGAAAAACAGTCAAAACCATGAAAATAATGAAAAGAACATGGGCAATTTAAATTAAATAGCTGTTTTTCTGTAAGTTAGAAAGAAAAACTGTAGCTCCTATACTCTCAGATGTGACAGTCTGCAATACACATAAATTCAACTGAAAAAAAACCCCACCTCCTTATATTTTCTAAAGTTGTTACAGCTAACATTCATAGATTGTTTTTTTCTTGTGGAATATATATACTTATTGCATTCCATATTATTTTATTACTCTGTTAGGTTTACATGAACATTTTTAATGTTACAGTATAAATACTCTACGGCATGGTGATGTATCTTGGATGGTATCACTTGTCTTAATTTATCACTTAATTTTATACCTGAGTGATACATTCAAAATACATGAAAATGTTATGTAAGTTGGAACAGAGGGCAGTGTATTTCCAGTAAAAACCCCAAAGTCTTGTTATTAGAATGTACATATTTGATCTCCCAAAAGATGTGGTGAGCAATATGGTGAATACTGTTGTAAAATAAAATAAAGAAATAAAACTTGTCAGTAATCAGAACAGTAAAGCTGTCTTGCACATTTCTGTTACAGTATAATAGTCAGAGTGAGAAAAGATGATATGTACCTGACATATCACACCTTGAACTAAAAATAATTGTGCTTCTCTGAAAAGTATAATGCATCCTTTATTACTACTATATTAAACATCCTGACCTTTTCTTGAGAGTAAAATATTTTCCCTTTTGTTTTATTCCTGAATTTGCTACGGATCTTGTCCAAACAGCTCACCTAAGTGAGATTGATATTCCCCAAGGACTGCAAAAGATGAGAGGAGCTTGCCCTTTGCTTTACAGTTATTCCTTCACAGTTATTGAGATACTCATCCTCACTTCTGTGAAAAACAGTTCTGTTTTGTTAGATCAAAACCATCCATTTCTCTTATTCAGAACACTGATTTACCTCAAGACATACTGGGGAAAAAAATCTGGTTCTTCTATAGTGGAGTAACTTGGCTTAGAAAGAAACAAAAGTGCAAAGTTTACTCTAAGTAAATCATTATCAAGACCTGACTTTTTTTTAAGTTTTTTTTTTTTTTGCAACCACCTATGAAGTCATAATGGCAATCTAGAGAAAAAAAAAAAGCAGAAATTAAAAGAGGAAGGTACTAAAACATATTTGCTAGCACTTTGTAGACAATAATTTCACCATTTTCCACTAAGAAAATGAAGATGCTCACCATAAACTTTTAGATGAAATCATATGGTTCTGTTTTCTACTAGTTACATATTAAAATAACAATCCCAAATAAGAATCAAAATTCAAGCATATTTAATTTATTTATTCTTTTTTTTTGGTGTGAAAGGTGTTACAGAAAACACATTTCAGAACCAGTGTTTTTCAACTTCCTGGTTGCTTTCTGCTAGATTGATTATCTGATAAAATTATTTTCCTCAAAGAAAATCTAAAATTTAAAAGATATCTTCTTCTGATAGATCATGGCAGAAGAAAATTCTGAGCTCTCTCTACTTGTAGTCTAATTATGTATTTTTACATAATCGCATATGGCCTTTCAATTAGTCCTTGCATTATTGTCAGGACTCTGAGCACCATTGCTAGTTTTGAACATCCTAAATTACCTGTGAGTGTAAATTTTTAATGATAACTCAGAATTTATTGCAGGCACTTAGACTCTGTGCCAAGTAATTTCTTTATTTTGTACAGATGGCTCTTTTTATAAAGAGATTTTACTCATGGAACTGTTTATTTTTTGTTTTCATTTATAGACTTTAAGACAAAGTAGAATAGAAAAAATCCTAGGATTTCTATTTCTCTCTGCATGATAAAAAAATATGGTTCTTTATTTCCAGCACGTCAATATTAATATTCAAATAAGTGCATATGCATATTAAGATACTCAAGTTCTTGATCTTCTCAGAGGAAATCGGGCCCTTGCAACAAATTGTAAGCATTAGCACAAGTTATGGTGGCTCTACTCATTAATTTCAAAGAACAAGACTTGTAAATTCCACAAAAAACACACAAAATAAGCCATGATATTAGAGGTTCGGAGAGGGGAGACCTATTGTTTTGCACAGACCCCAAATCAGTGTGAAGAATTTAGTGATGGAAACAGAAGCTAAGATAGGCACAAAGAGTATCCAGCTAAGTGTCCAGAGTATCTGGTTCATGTATGTGTCTGTGGGTAGATATATACAGATATTTTTAAAAATATATATCCACAACTACTCAAAAGGAAGGTTGAGGGAGGCTAGAACCACACTGTTCAGAGGCACATAATGAAATAATTAGAAGCAGCAGACACAAGTTGAAATTACACTCTGATATAGGGAAGAATGTTTTCCATCCTGTAGATTGTCCAACACTGGAAAAGATAGAATCATAGAATCATAGAATGGTTAGGGTTGGAAGGGACCTTCAAAGGTCATCTAGTCCAACCCCCCTTCAAGGAGCAGGGACATCTCCCACTAGAACAGGTTGCTCAGAGCCCCATCCAACCTGGCCTTGAATGTTTCCAGGGGTGGGGCATCCAGCACCTCTCTGGGCAACCTGTTCCGATGTTCTACCACCCTTATTGTTCAGAGATGCTCAGAGAGGCTGGGTAAGTTCCACCCTGGAAATACTGAAAACTTGACTGGGCATTATCCTGAGGACCCTACTCTAAAGACCTGCTTTGAACAGGAGGTTGGACCTGTCACATGTTCCTGTGACTCTATATATGTTTTGAGTGATTTGAAAGAAACATTTCTGGGATTGAGAATTCATTTACTAAATCTAGCTTCGATGACTTTCTTCTTTGTTGTTTTTGGTGGTTTATGCAGTGCTTATGTTTTTCCAAATATAGAGTCTAAAATCAATGATGACTTAGCACAAGGGCCTCACATCCCACTTTAATGCTAAATACTTTCACATTATACGTTTGTAATTTTGGACCTCTCTGATATACCAGCAGGGACATGCCAGATGTTCAGTCTACTAACAAAGTGATGGCACTGTCTCCCCACTCACCTTGTTCAAATATTAATTTCCAGTATATTTAAGACCATCATACTTCTAGAGGTCAGATTTCTATCTCAAACTGGAATATCTTAATAATTCTCATGACTGCTCACTTCAAATAAAACGTCATACAACTGCACCAGGCGGTCCTTGACAACATCACCTTATGGGCTAGCCACAATGGCTTTTTAGTATGTTTTACACAATCTCCTACATTTCTACTAGTATTGACATGTTATTTTGAGCATAGTCAGTTAGGTTTCATACAATTTGCTCATACTTTGTTATCTCTGTTTAATATCCAGAAAGCTTGATACTCTATTAACTTGAAAGTGATGAGTGGATCTTTTTCTTCCCATCTGTACAGTATTCAGAGAATGTAAGTTTTCCTTCCACCTCCCTTCTTTTATTAATATCAAGAGTTTTATTTCCTTTTGAATAAGCAAGCTTCATTACTTAGGCCTTCCCTTAAAATAAAGTTCAAAGTAGTCATACATGGTATCGACACAAGAATGTAGCACTCCAATTGATATGATTTTGGCAATTTCTTTCATAGCTAAACATAAAAAAAAGACTGTATTAATATCTTCTATTACCAATAGAGAGATTAATATAACATCAAACTTTTTTTTTTTTTTGGATAGGATATAAAACACAAGACTGTTAAACAACTTTTTTTTCAAGCGTTTGCAAGTTTTAATAGCACAACTCTCTCACCTTTGTTTATTACTTTAAATAATCAACCATGAATAGAAGAGAAAGGCAATTAACTGCCAGTTCAGTTCGAAGTATAGACTTTGTCTGGTCTGCAGAACTGTGACATAATACATATTAGCAAGTGAATTTAAACCCATTAAATCTTTTCTGAGACCTTTAAAGCTGTGCTAGGTTCAAAAGAGTGTCAAAATGTTTTGATTTATGTGAGATCGGGTACACTTTTGGAGCAGGCTGGTAAAAACGCTGCTGAGTCATTATTCTGGGATCCCAACAGCACATGGAGGTTGTCACCCCCAGGCTCAAAAGTGCCTCTAACAGTGCATGCTGCACGCAGTATTTCCCCTACATTTCAGCTTCTCAGCCTCTACAGTGGATACCAAATACATTTCTGTTTATCAGCCATCTAACCATCAGTTGGCCTTGTGTATTGTCTTTGAACATGTAACACTCTGCATCATTAACAGATGGTTTTCAGTGCTGATTTTGAGTTTGAGTGTTTCTAGCGCAAATGTGTATTTTATGTGAATTATGGTTACAGCAAGATCAGTGTGTTATAAATTCTGCCTTTTCTACTGCGAAGCAAGATGTGGAGGAAAAGCATCATTGCATCTCTGATATTTTTCATCTTCAGGAAGCTATTAGACACTTGACATATCTAACACTCAGTTCCCCAGTGGATGTCTCGGGTCCTAAGGTAATTAAAAAAGCTAGTGACCAAAAGCTATGCAATATTTTTTGAGACAATATACACTAATTTGGGTCTTTTTCTTCTCTACAGTTTTGAGTTTTCTTGAATTTTGACTTATAATTGTCACTGTTTATTATTATTAGTAGTAGTATAATTTTTATAATAACATGTCTTAAAAAATCTGATTTAATGAAAAACTAAAAACAACAAAAAAGGTAGGGCACATAATTAGGAATTTAATTTAATTTCTGTTCTTTCTCATTATACCTTGAAAGTAAAACTGATAACAATCTACTCTTTGCATTCGTTAGAATTAGGTAGTCCACAAAAAGAAATCGATACTTTTAGATATCAGTGAAAATAAGTGAGGGTGACTGCTTCTCACCCATGAGGACTGCCTCACTGGACTATCAAAAGAATGGCAAGATTTTTTACAAACCTAAACTCCTCTGAGCAGATAAACACTTTCACAAGTGTGAACTTTGACTTAGGAATAAAATCGTACTTAGTAAAGTGTAAGTAAACCTGACTTTGATTGCAATAAACTAGAATTTCATTCTCACATAATTCATTATGATAGTTCATTATATCCTATGAAATAGGATAAACTGGAAAAGTTTTTATGACAAGTTTCTGTGGTTTATTATTTTTTAAATAATAAAGTAAAAGTTTCTTTCTATTTTTCGTCCTACTTAAGTTAAAGTCCATTAATCAAAATGAATTTACCAGATCTTTCTGATTCTAACAGATACAGCATCACTGAGTTTGTTCTGGTATCCTTCAGGTGCTGCGTAATTTCCTGCATTTGGATTAAGTGTTTAATTGTCAAACAGTTTTTTAAATCTTGACAATTGAGTATTATTGGGTTAGTAATATTTCAAGAAGCCATTCACATTCAGCTCAACCTGTTTATTGATCAAGACAGTAGTCAACCAATAGATATATGGGTTACTTGGTCCCTGTGCTCTCTAGTCCCCTACAGTATGACAGCAAAAATACAGTAAGATGATAATGCACAATTAGCTATTCAAATTTATACCCTCTCTGAAGCCTACAGTTCACTCATTTCCACAGAATTACATAATTCCCATCTGCTTATCTTTGAAAATAGAAATACCAATGACTGGAAATATCAGTCACATGAGTCTTTGCTGATAACTGCTTTGCCAGTAATTCTGGTACTTTAAAAGAAGAATATGAAAAATGTCAGGATGTACAAATCGGTCACATAAAAGGCATTTTCCAAAAGAATCAGCTAGGCCAGAGGTCATAAGTTTAGCCAGACCTAAAGCTGAATAGCAAAGTATCTTGTGAATTTTGTTCATTGATTAACATAACTCTATAAAAACTTACTGTAAAAAGGATGCAAGCTAAAATAAATATCTAAATAACAGTATATTCCTAGCTCCTGATGGGAATCAGTGAGATGCTATTTATAGGTCAAACATTTTAACTTCCAAAATTTCTAAGACATTAACTTATTGAAGTCAAACAAAGCTAACTGAGTGGAAAAACCCTAGAATGTACTCCCAGTTTGATAACCTTATGGTTTGATAGTCATCTGAGATAAGTTTCCTTCACTGAAACTGTGCTTATGTACACAGTCACACTTTAAACTGTCTAACAATGAAAAGGTAAAGCCTGTACAAAATCAAATGTAAAAACTTTTACTAGTGTAGACAAGAAAGTTCGAAGATATAAGAAACAACCAAATCAAAGCCTAACAAATATCTTAACTACAGTAAAATAATCTGTGACTCTCTTTTTTTTTCTACCCCAGCATGTTCACCTTTATTTACATACTCTATTGTGTTTTCCCATCTGGACTATATTAAATTTAAAACTTGGTATCAGTTCCTATTCTTTAAGTAGTGTTTTTCAACATGTTTAACTTGAAATGCTGATGGCATGGTTAATTGTTTTTAACAACTCGGTTGCATCTTTCATTTTCTCTTTTGAAATTGTTTATATCTTCTAAACAGAAAATAAAATTTTTATTTTGCCTTTTCTCCATTAGTTGCAGCATGTTCTGATTTTAATATGTAAGTTATAATCTTCTGCTTCCATCCTTCACTACAGAAGTTGAGTCAGCATACCCAAGGTGTATCCATTGGATTGCAATGCTGGTTGAATGCTTTAAGCACTCTTTCATTACTCTGATGAGGTGATGAAGTATAAAGCTGGTACTGTGTAATTTCTCCAAATGCTTCTAGGATCAATAGCTTAAAGAAATCCAACAGTTCTATTTTTTTTTTTCTGTAAGGTATCATAAGGAAGGTCATTTATTAAGTTTTCTAAAATATTTTTTAAAAAAAATACCTAAAACTGTTCCAAATAAATCCAGGCATATTGATTCCAGTGGCAAGCTAGTATTAAGAATTAGAAGAACTATTACATAAGGCATTCATTGAATTAGAACAAAAGAACAAAAAAAAAATTTAAAAATGTTTTTACTCTGGGAGACTTTTTAAGAATATAAGCCCATTATGTAACAGTTATATACTGTAGCAAACCAGAATCATAACTGAGTACAGCTTTTGATGACAACAATACATCTGTGAGGAATTACAGTTGAAAGTATCTGGAATATCAGTGTTATAATGACATGAAAGTGTAATGGTTTAATTTTAAAATAACTATTTCCATCAAATAAACCAGTTCACCCACTAGTTATTGCAGTCATACTAAACTATGGCCCCAAAGGCCTTTGAACAAATAGAACCCATGCTTGATCAAAACTGACCATTTCAGATGATTGTATAATTGAAAAGGGACTCTTATTCCCTTTTTTTGATGGACTGAAGTCTTTAGAGGTTTACTTAAAAAAAGAATAGTAGAGTAATTCAAACATTACCCCATGACATATGAGAAAAATAGTTGCATGAGGATCTTTACACAAGTAAAGACATTCCTTCCTGACAGTTTATGTGTAAAATGGTGATGGGGGTATTTCCTCATTCATGATTAATTTTAATCTAATATTAAGTACAAAAAATAGAAGTAAATAATTGAGCTTTGAAGAACCAGAACCAGATTTCTTTTAAATTGGTTCAGGATCAGACCAAAACCAAATGAATCAAAAAAGAATTTGGAATTTAGAAGGAATTGGAAATTTATCTGGATGGCGATGATAGTGGAAATCTAATGTTCATAGTTTCAAGCTAAGAACAGGTTGTCATTTCCATTCAATCACTGTCTAATGAAAACATAAAAACATTTCCTGAAGTACTGGAGAAACTTAGAATCATAGAATGGTTTGGGTTGGAAGGGACCTTTAAATATTTCCAGGGATGGGGCATCCACCACCTCTCTGGGCAACCTGTTCCAGTGTTCCACTACCCTCAGTGTAAATTTTTTTTCCTCATGTCTAGTCTGAATCTACCTCCTTCTAATTTAAAACCACTACCCCTTGTCCTATCACAATAGGCCCTGCTAAAAAGTTTTTCCCCGTCTTTCTTATACGCCTCCTCTGGGAACCAGAAGGCTGCTGGTAAAAGTCTTCCCGGAGCCTTCTCTTCTCCAGGCTGAACAGCCCCAACTCTCTCAGCCTGTCCTCATAGGGAAGGTGCTCCAGCCCTCTGATCATCTTTCTGGCCCTCCTCTGGACTCACTCCAACAGGTCCATCTTTTTCTTATGTTGGGGGCTCCAGAGCTGGACACAGTACTCCAGGTGGTGTCTCACCAGAGCAGCATAGAGGGGGAGAATCACCTCCCTTGACCTGCTGGCCATGCTCCTTTTGACGCAGCCCAGGATGTGGTTGGCTTTCTGGGCTGCAAGCGCTCATTGCTGGCTCATGTTGAGCTTCTCATCCACCAATATCCCCAAGTCCATCTCCTCACAGCTGCTCTCGGTCCATTTTCAGCCCAGCCTGTATTTGTGCTTTGGCTTGCTCTGGCTCGTGTGCAGGACCTTGCACTTGGCCTTGTTGAACTTAATGAGGTATGCATGGCCCCACCGCTCAAGCCTGTCAAGGTCCCTCTGGATGGCTGTTGAATAACTGTTTAATACAGTAGCCAAACAGTTGTCAGTATACATTAATTACTGCAAATAATTTGTAGCTTAGTAGCTTAGGTCAGTGATCTGTTCTTGATGCTAAAAACAACTTTTCAGAACAATGGGAAACTATTTTTTGAAGAACGTTTGTTTTTGTTAGTAAAAGCTTTGGCAAATCTTGATTTTGTTGTGTTTACATTGGCAATAAAAATCTCCGGTTACAAGATAAAATCCTGGAAAGCATATGGATCACAGGCTGGTATGGTTGTGATAGCATCAACAATTGAACTTTTTTTTTGTCAGAATCCCAATTAAAGAATATAACCCTCCCCCCCCACAAAGTAGTAGATGATCTGAACAAGATTTTAGATATGAAAAATATTGATCCCATTGCATTTAAAAATGTAAACTAAAGACAAATAGTCCAATTAATTCCTTTCCAAGGTACGTATCTATTGTAAGTAAAGTCACATAGCTGCTTCTGGTCTGGAGGTAATTCTTCTCCCAAATTACTCCAGAAGGAATCTAGAGGCCTAGGTTAAATTATGTTAAAATAGTTTTTAAATTGTTAAAATTAGCATATATGAAATCCTATCCTTTTTCTGTGGAACTTTGTTTTTTTCCCATGAAAGTGATGTGAAGTTTGAACTACAAATCTATGCTAAAGAAATAAAGTCTGTCTAGCCCAAACCTCTGTCTAGTCTAAAATCCTATCACTTCATGGTTGTTGACATATCATTAAAAGGATCCCTCTTCTGCTATGCATTCCTATCTTCTGTCAAATAACTGTTTAGGAATAACTGATTAGGAACTTCCTCTTTTGAAAGTTACTGCTAGACAATCATTGAGGGCCTATTTATACTTTGATCGAGAGCAAACATTAGCAGAGCTCCAAGATAAAGTAAGCATAGTGTGAATGAAAGTGATTTTTTGTTGTTCTAAATCTACTGCTACATTATTTAATTAGGTGTTAACTTTTTATTTTTACAGAGTGAGCAGTTTCTTCCTTTTACCTTTTTAGTAAAATTTGTCATTATATTGTCTTTTTCATGCCACCATTCAACTACATCTTTTCTAGGCTGAAGAGTTCTTTTCATGTAAAGATGATGTTGCAAACATCTAATCAACCTACTTCCTTAGTCTGAATCTTAAAATATGGTCTTCTGATGGTATAATTATAACTGCATATCATATTCAAAATACAGGAATATTATGCCATACTGATGTTCTTTATTTCTTCCATAATCACTCTCTGAATTCTATTTTCCATTTTCGTCTCCTAATCAGGGTGAGGATGTCTTCAGAAAAAAGTACCTGCAATTGCATTTTTTTAACTTTCCCGAGTACATAGAACTTCTTTAGAGGCTGTTGTTCTTTCTGAATACTTAACATTGTTCTTACCTGGCAGACAAAAGGCAAACAGGTTGTATTACTTCTGCATGTATCAACTTCGAGTTCTGCCTAACACTTTATGTCTCAGATACACTGCATTATCAAGTCTTGTTCGTCAGATTTAACTTTTCCAGAATAACTTCCTATTATCAGAAACTTTTAATTTCACTTTCCAAACTTCTCCAAATCAATGTGTTGAAAAGCTCTCCTGCTATCATAGACGCCTGAAAAACCCTTTATTTGTGCAAATTGCTTGTTGATTCTTACTTCCTCTCTCTTACTTTTTAATAGAATATTAATCCACAAAGGACTTTAAGAATATAAGAGCTTTCTTTCAAGAACTCAAATCAATTGTGAGGTAATTTTTTGGTTTTGTAAACACTGTGCTGTTTCTTTCCAACTAGGTTAAGATTTCTATTTTATGCTCTTTTAGGAAATAATTTCTTCTACTTCTTTCAGCACAAACATCTGACTTACTACTTTGTAGTTCCTTGCACCTTCCCTGAACTCCTTCTAAAAAATAAAATCAAACCAAAAAACAACAGCAGCAAAAAAAAAAAACCACAACAGTCACCAGACACTTTCTACTCCCCACTAAGTGGGAGCTATTAAGAGGGAGACTGCACACCGTAATTAATAGTTCAGCATATTGCACAATACACATAATTTTTGCCATTACTGGTTGTAGTGGGTGATTGCAGAAGATACTGTAATGACAAGACAGTGATTTCCAGAAGATTCTAGGCAGAGTTTAACCAGATGCCTTGGCTATAGAAAGCTGTATGTTAGCATGAGTGACTGCTATATAACTTGAGCAGCACACCCTGTTATTTTTTATTTTTCATTTTATTTTTTCAACTAAAGTTTATGATTTTTTTTTTCTGTTTGGATAGAAAGAAGGTTTTCTGAAAGCTTTCTTGCTTCTAATGACCGCCCTTGCCCTTGTCCTATTCCTTCTGGGCTTTCTCAAGTCTCTGTTTGGTAGGTAGTATCTATCCTTCAGAACTTCCAGGACAGTGTCTTTAAGGAGTCTCCATTGTACATGCAGAGATTTTACTCTTTTAGCTGCCGTTCTTTCAGGTTTTGAAAAACAAAATTCCCATGTAGCTTTTCTTTTTATAGTTCCCTTTTTTATACCATGACAGTTAAATTTCTTTTAGAGCCTTCAGAAAAAAGACTTTGTTGAAAGTCTTTTGAAAAAGAACTGTGTAACATCTGAATCCACAACATATTGTATTTATTCACATATTTATTAGTTAGAATCTTTATTATATTTCCTATCAATTTGTCTGGTACAAAGGTCAAATTTACGTGGCTTCAGTTCTTAGTATCATCTTATACACCTGATAAAGAGCAATTCTGCCCCCTCCAGAACTACATTTTTATGGATTATTTCTATTTGGGTCAGTATTCAATTTAGCCTTCAAAAGGCAATAAATCTATCTCATCTATTCCTGTTGGATCATACTCTAAACTGAACTCTAAATCTATATTTATCCTGACCATAGAGCTTTTCAGTAGTTTAATTCAAACCAGAAGTACACCCTTAAACTACTCTTATGGTCCTTATTTGCATCAACCCTCAATTAAGCCAGACGGAGGGGCTCAAAGAAGACTCAGAATTACTACAGTCCCTATGACCTCTGTCTCAAACATATGCTTAGACTGTGAGCTCATAACTCTTTATCTTTCCTTGATGATCTCTGCTGAGTCAAAAACTAAACATAACTCATTGGCTTCTACTTGTCTGAACCAAATCCCAGACAAAGTTGTCAGCTGCAGAATTAATTCTTGTTATTGGCCTATGCCTGTTCCAGTCTACACTCTTACTTCATAATTTCTTTTTAATGGTATCCAGTCACTTAAACCTGATTAACCTCTAGTGTTGCGGTGAATAATATATATACATTATTATATTTGCATTCTTTTAATTTGGACTGAAGTGTTTGCACATTTTTCACTGCTTGCTTTTTGAAACATGAAACTGGTATATTTACGTAACTTTATTAAAATATCACTGTCATTTATAACACTAATCCTTGTTTCAGCCCAAGCATAACAGACCCCAAGACCTAAAGCGGTATTGGTCACCACAGAGCCTGGAGACAGCATGGGACATATTAATACTATTTGCCTCTCTGGAAAAACACTTTAATTCCTATCCCTCTGCAGAACAAAGCAAATACTGAATACTGAAACATTACAAATTAGAGAAAAAACATAGAATCATAGGTCCTGTAAATATTGAGGTTTTAAGGGCTCTTGACATTTCTGTAGTCCAATCTCGTGTTCAAAGCAGAGATGTCTCTGAATTCACAGCAAAATGCTCAGGGATTTGTCCATCTGGCTCTTGAAAACCTCCAGGGATGAAGATTTCACAGCCTCTCTAAGATACCTGTACCAATGCCTAGCTATTCTCATGTTGTTGTTTTTTATTTCCCCTTATATCTTAGTCAGAACCTTCTCTGTTTCAATTTGTATCTCTTTCCCTTTTTCTTGCTGTGCACCTCAAGATAAAGACTACCTCGGTCTTCTCGGTAACTCCTCATAGGCACTAGCAGGTGGTTGTTAGCACTGCTACCCCCTGCCAGCAAAAGTCATCTCTTCTCCAGCCTGTGCAAGTCATACTCACTTAGCGTCTGTTGTGGTTTTGTTTAGTGAGGGAGGGCCTAAGGTGGAAGCTTCTGTAGGAAACTGCTAGAAGTCGCTCCCCTTTGTTCAGTGGACTCGGCCGGGCCTAGGGCAGACCTGCTGCTGGCCAAGGCCGAGCCGATTGGTAGCAGAATGTCCCGTGATAACGCCTCTGCAATAACGTATTTAAGAAGGAGAAAA
>JAAGAY010134798.1:0-17083 GCA_011801015.1 Ardeotis arabs | reverse complement strand
TTTTTTTTTTTTTTTTTTTTTTTTTTCTGTCAGTGAATTAAGTAGCGAGCTCTGTATGTCTCCCTTTTTATCTCCAAGTTCCTCTTTAGATAGGTCATTGTAGCTACACGCTTACTGAGATACCATACTCGGTTATTAAAACGTGACATACAGCTCTGTCTTTTTAAGAGGAGGAAACATTCACTGCATTCAGAAGCCGTTTTGACACTCCTGGTGACAGTGTGCTATGCCTTGTGTAGGCATGCACTGGAGTAGGAAGTAACTGTATTTTTTTCTCTCGCAGGTTTGCGGGAACCTTGTGCTAATACATAAAATAACAAGAGAAAAATGACATTAAGGAAAGGTATGTGTATGTGGGTGTGGGTTTTTTTAAATGCCTTTTGTATTTTTCTGACTTTCTCAGTCTTTCTCTGGTTATATTGATAAACTTTTTCTTCTAAATTTTCAGTGAACATTTCCATCCTTACAGTGGCTATTGTCATATTTTTGCTAGTTCTTCATCACAACTTCCTAGGCCTCAGTGACTTCTTGAAAAGGGAATTGTCAGGTATGTTGGATTTTATTTTCTCTATTTATTTATTTGTTTTTAAGATTGGTGGGAAAGCACATGCTCTGGCCAGACAGAAACCACCACATTGCTGAAATAATGGTTGTGATAATGATCAGTCATTTGCATAACAAGATATAATTTTGTACTCTCCTCTGATTAAATCTTTTCCTGTTCTCATACCCAAGAAACTTCATCTTGAAGGGCTTGTCTGTTCTTGCTGTCCTGTGACTTTTCTCAGTCAGGAAGCCAGGCGAGATAGCAATCAGGATTCCTTCTGGCTTTAAAAGTCATTAAGATACCATTCAGTTTACTTAGCAAAGCCTTTTCATTTTTGAGAATCTGCTTTTAAGAACTGCACTTGGTCCCACAGAGCTTCTCTGTGTCCCCATTAACTGCCAAGTCCCAGTTTGCTGCTCCTCGGAGCTATTGCTCCTGGGTAGCAGTTGTACAGGTGCTTCCCAACCGCAGTTCAATAGGAGCCTGACGGGTGTTAACAGGGATCAGCTGAAGTCAAAGCTCTTGAGCTCTGTCATCAGAAAAAGACAAACAGAAGCAGAAGCCCAGCTTTGTGAACAGCAAAATATTGCCTACAAACTGCCCAGTCTCTGTTTGCTATGTTCCTCAAATTACCTCAGATCATCTAATATGTGATAGTGTGGATCACGTGAAAGGTACCAGTGTTGTTATAACAAGTGCAGGTAGTGGGCAGTTTGCCAGCTTTACAGGTGATGTCATCTAGTAATAAATTTCAAGGCTGGTCTCCCAGTTTCCTATCTGCACCCTGTGAGTATAATTATGGTTTCAGCTTAGATAATGTAGTGTGATCTGTGATGCCTGCAATAAACGTGGGCTGTACTTAATGCCTTCATCTTCGGCAGGAGAAAATTTGCACCAGTGACTTTAATTCAGAATTTCTATTTTCTTTACTGGTTCCTACCTAAGAGGGAAAGGAAGTAGAAGAAAAAGAGGGAAGGGTGATGTGGAGAAGACTAGAAGGTGGTTAGGTTAAATGGGAGAGAGAAGTCAGTGAGATTGCAGACATGGCAGAGGGGCCCAGAGGTAAGTGCGGCCTACTATCATTGAAGCCTCATTTTAGAATCTTGTTGTGATGCGTGTGAATATGTGTGGTTAAACGTATGTAGTTTATTTATGTGTGATGTTTTCCTATTCATTAACATCTTGTATTCTCAACAGCAGGTGCTATATTTTAAGTGTTGATACTGGCGTGCTGTAATCCACACCCCAACTGAGACATCCAAGTGCTTGCATAGTAGAAATAATTGACAGTGTTGGGGATTTTAGCATGGTAATAACCATGGTGGTAATGTCTGTGTTTCATTTGCATAAAACAAGTATGTGATGCCATTTGTACTTCACAGATTCAAACTCATTGGGACTTCAGCCTATAGATTTCATACGTGCAGTTCCCCCGAGGCCGGCAGATGAAAGGAATGATAAGGAGATTTCTGTGGTCATTGCAGCATCAGATGAGAGGCTTGGGGGTGCAATTGCAGCCATGAACAGTATTTACCGTAACACCAGATCCAACGTGGTTTTCCACATTGTTACTATGAATGATACTGTGGATCACTTGAGGTAATGATCTTTTTATTAGATTCCCACAGTACTGTACAACTTAAGTATCTCTGAGAAGAGGAAGAGCTGACTTTCCCTGGAACTGCACTCCTATAAATTGTTTGCAGTCCTATCTGCTGCTGCTTATTGCAGCTTTTTGACAAGGCTTCTGTGGGGAGCCCTGGTCATTCCTTCTGGTAATGTTTCGGGGATGGAAAAGAGCCATCTTTTCCAGTGGGGTTATATCCAGCCAGCGGGGTTGGAGTTTGTTGGTGGAGGGGTTGTAAAAGTTACTTTCTACATTTCATCTAAACAATTCAATGCTGGCAATGGTGTTTCTCCATTTTTCTAGATTATTCTTTGATCCTTTTGTTTTTACCCACATCTGTTCACACTAATTTTTTTTTTTTGTGAAGAACCTGTGATAACAGGACCATATGTTTCTAATAAAATAAGAAGCAACCTCCTACCTTTCGTGTGTCACAGCTGTGCGGTATGCTGATAGAGGGCATGCCCCTGCAGTCATACAGGATGCCACTGACATCAGCCATAGATTACATTCTCTACGTACGTTTGTTGGATAGGGAAGCAAGTGGCCAGATCACGATTTGTGGCACTCTCAATCAGATCTCTTGCTTTTCATTTGATTTTGTCTCATTTAACAAAATCTGTACCTTTCTCCTGTTTGCAGGCTGTGGCTAAGTAACACTGCTCTGAAAAATTTGAAATACCGAATTTTGGATTTTGACCCTCGTGTCTTAGAAGGGAAAGTACAAGTGGATCCTCAAAAGGCAGACACCTTAAAACCAGTGAGGACGATGTTGATAACTTTTTGCAATTGTTAGTTAGTAACGATACATTTTGATACTGACTTTTGAACGCAACTAGAGACCAAAACCAAATCTGTTAGCATAGTAGAATATTTTACAATCAAATTCATGAATTTCAGCAAGAGTAAATTTCCAGATAGGGAGAGATGGATTTTAATATCTACATATGGATACCTAACATCATTTTTTGCCACTAGCTACAGCGAAACACAGCAGCTTGCATGTCAAGCATGCCAGCACCTCAGAGATACTACAGATACATGTGGAGAAATAAGAAATTCTAATGTAGACCAGTTTTAAAGTTAGTTTATCAATGCACAAATTCACAGGAAATCAGAAACTGATGGAACCTGTTTATTTAAAATAACTTCAAAATATTGCTGCCTATTTTACTTCCTTGATAGAAGTTGTCTTGGACGTTAGTGCTATAGATAAGTGCCAGGAGTATCAGTCAACTTCACATTTATTCTTCACTTCTCTTGCTTTCTTGTTTTCACAGTTAACCTTTGCAAGATTCTACCTGCCTGTTTTCGTACCTCATGCAGAGAAGGCCATCTATGTGGATGATGATGTAATAGTGCAAGGTATGGGACCTTTTCTTAGCCTTTTGCCCCTGGCCTTACGCTGAGGTCAGTATGCCATCTCTTAGAGTAACCAAACACTTCTGCTTCAAGGAAAGATGTAAAAACTTTGTAAATACGAATGAGTTGGATTAAACCGAGTGGTTTTATCTGCTGTAGCAATGGGCTGAACAAAAACTCAGTCAGTGGTTAATCAGGATTGCTTTTATTTTTTCTGTGCTTACGTCAATTTTCCAGATGATATTCTTGAACTTTACAACACTCCATTGAAACCTGGACATGCAGCTGCATTTTCAGATGATTGTGACTCAACCACTAATAAAGTTGCTGTCCGTGGAGCAGGCAATCAGGTTAGTTTTAATTCTGGTTCAGTGGTAACAATACTGTAGATCTCAGGCTTTGGAAACACACATTGAGTTTTAATGTTCTTGCAGGTTGACTTCTAAATACAATGAACCTAAAGGTGTGTCTGTGCCTACCCAAATCAATTTTCTCTGATGTTTGTGTTACAAATGACACCTGCAGTTTCTCTTTAGACACAGTAAAAGCACTTTGAATTTTTGCTGTGTTTTACAATGAGAACAATTCCCATTGTGGAACAGCAGGAGGTCTTAGAACATCAGAGGGAGAATTTTTCATTTGTGAGTGTATAAAAAGTACTTTTTCTGTGAGTGGTACCATATTAATAATATGGTATTGTAAAGAGCATGCAGCATTCCTTAAAATATGTAGTTTATGTAATCATATTTAAAAAATGTTGGACCTCTTGAGCTTTTTTCTCTTGTGTTAAAGGAAGGGGTATTTGCTTTAACAGCTTCAAGTTATGCTTGTCAAGTTGTGCGAAACTTTTCTTTAAATAGTAATTTGACCATATTTTAAGCTAATTTCTACTCTCTTTTTTTTTTCCCAGTATAATTACATTGGGTTTCTAGATTTCAAAAAAGAAACCATCCGAAAGCTTGCTATGAAAGCCAACACCTGCTCTTTCAATCCAGGAGTTTTTGTTGCCAATTTGACAGAATGGAAATTACAGAACATCACTAAGCAACTGGAGAAGTGGATGGCACTTAATGTAGCGTAAGTACCCCCAAGCTGGAGGCAACAGTGGGTCAGGAATTGGGTTACGGTGATGGCATTTGTTAAATGAAGGACTGCGTATGTATCCATGGATTCCTGTCATGCAGCTGCAAGTGAAAATCAACTGATCTAGGGCCACATAAGCATCCTTTCCCAACTTCTCTTCATCTTCTCTTCCAGAGAGGAACTTTACAGTAAGACTCTGGCTGGCAGCATCACGACACCTCCGCTGCTAATTGTATTTTACAAGCAACATTCCAGTATCGATCCCATGTGGAATGTCCGGCATCTTGGTATGTATGAAACATTTGTGACATTGCTCCCTCAATGTGTTTTTCCAGGTCTGTAGCTGGACACCTATTTGATGATGCAGCAAATGGATTCTTTTCTTTCCCTGCTGTATACCTTGTTCTTCAAGAAACTGCTTTGCCATACCATCTTGGGGCTTGTGGGCCTGATCCTCCACGTTGTTTTTTGAATTGCCAGGGCAATGGTTCTTGAACTGACTTACTCCAAATTACTTCTCATTTTCCTTTTCTTTTTCCACATATATATTGTATCTGAACTGATCCTAGGTGTTTCCTCCAACATTGTTGAGAGGAACAGACATTCATGTCTTTTCTGCTACTGCTGAAACTCCAATGCCAGGAGAGCTGCCTTAGGTTTTGTTTCCAATGAACAATACGTAGGCTGCTGAATGCACCTGGATGTTAAGGGAGTTTGGAAGTACTTGGAAGCTAAGGCAGTACGTTACAATAGATACTGAGACAGATCAAAGTGGCATTCAGTTGCACCTGATTGTTTTTCACTTTGCCCTGATTTCTGCCTTCCACATCACTTCCTTTCTTCATAAATGATAAGATTTCCTTTGTTAAAATCCTTTGTTTTCAAGTTAAAATATTGCATGCTGGTGTTTCTGCTTCCTTTATTTTGGACACTAATGCTTCTTTTTCAATAAAAGGGTCTAGTGCTGGAAGAAGGTACTCTCCTCAGTTTGTGAAAGCTGCCAAGCTGCTCCATTGGAATGGGCATTTCAAACCCTGGGGAAGAACAGCTTCATACGCTGAAGTGTGGGAGAAGTGGTATGTCCCTGACCCTACAGGCAAGTTCAGCCTGATCCGCAGACGTTCAGAAGCCTATGAAGCGAAGTAGAGTCAATTTTAATAACTGATGGCATTTTCTCAGGAAACCTCTGGAGCCAAGCAGAACTTTTTTTAAGCCAACTTCTATTTCAGAGCAGTAGTTGCCTTCTGGAGCACAAGGTGATGCATTTATTCAGGTGCGGGTCTGAAATGAACAGGTCCAAAGGAGACTCACTTCATTTGTGTGACAGAATACTCCAGCGGCACTATAGGAAGCAAGGGAGGATCTCCACAAACCAGCACTTTTGTTAGTTCATTTCTGTCCGTTGTGCATTCTTCTGCTCTTTACTACAACTCTTCTAGAGGATCATTTTGTCAGCTACAGAAAGAAAGTTTCTAAGACCGAGATAGAAACAACTTCAGCTGGTGCTTGCACCATGCAAATCTTGCACAGCAATGTACTGTAATTGAGCTGCTTGGGTTTTGTTGTGTCGCTTGTTTTTTTTTCTTATCCTGTGAAATAGTTTAATCAACGACCCTTTCTTGCATGAAATCTCTTCCCAACCATTTCTGTGTAAGTCTTTCTTGCAGATTTCTGCAAAATTTAATCTTGGGTTTTTTTTTTTGAAAGATGGATTTTCAAGTATTATTTCACTATGCAAAGTGGTTTTAACTGCCAGTGAACACTAAAACATTTTTTGTAAAGTGTTGTAGAAAGCTTTGTTCAAAAATAAAAGCTAATTTTAATGTGTTGATTCAAACCTTAGGTAAATGGCCATCTGATTCTAGTCTTGATCTGATATATGAAGTATGTTTCCTTTTGTACTTAAATACAGTAGCAAGTGATCAAAACTAAATTCATCTCGTCTTTGTGAAAGCAATCTCATTCTAAAATTGTGCAAAATGTTTATTTTGGGGATAAGTATGTGGGTGTATGAATTACAGATTAATTTTGTTATTAAGTTCCTCATAGCTCTCTCAAGCGAGCATGGCTGTGCTATAGAAAGTTTTCCCACTGTGCCTTTCCCAGTCTGGCCCTTCAAACTCATCAAGTGAGATTCCTGTGCCCTTTTTGCAGCTGGCTGCCCACTGCCTTTTCTAGAGGTAAGTTTTGTTTTTTTTTTTTTTTATAGTTGTAGTGTTAAGTAGTGGTTATTATTAGCCTATATCTCCCAGCAGCTATTGTGCCAGCTATTCAATTTAATACAAGTTTGAACTCCAGTTGTCATTTTTATTGAATAATACTGAACAGTCCTCCATAGACATTTAGAGAGAAGGCTTTGTGTTAACAAAGTGATGGGCTCAGCGTTGCATCATCTGAGATACAGGGCAGCAGAGAGCTAAAGAGCTCGTTCATGTGTATGAATATGGTTTTAGTACTGTGTTATAATTTAAAAAGATTTCCAACAGCTTGACTCATTGCAGTCACTGCCTATAGTTCTTTTTCTGTCACGGATGCTCATCTGTGGTTCATTACCTATAGTTTCTTTTCCTGGGTTTTGGTGAACCGTTCTTGCCCTTGCAGTGGTTAGGAGTAATGAAGTAATTTCAGTTAACAAACTTTGAAAGACTGTGCTAGGTCAGCTGACACCAGCTTAATTCTGATGACCAGGCTGTGTTTTAGCAGGCTTGAATAACTGCATGTGTCTATGTCTGGACTTGATACTTTTTTAAGCTGCCTAGGAGGACTGTGCCTCAACATACACTTAGGGAAAATACAACTATCTATTCAAGAAAAGACCACAGAAATCAGACCTTTAAGAGGAAGAAAACAGGCACATAGGACGAAGATGTTTGGTGTCAGGCAGTTATTCTAAATGCTTAATTCGTTGAGCAGTTGCAGGGCAACTTGCCTACCCTAGTTCTGCTATAGGCTGAGGCCAGTACCGTGTCCCTACTGCTGCAGGACAACACTTTGCTTTACAGTTACCAGCTGTTACCACATATAATAGCTGTGGTCAGGAAATATGTCTTCTGTTCAAGAACACCCTAAGAACAAGAAGCTTGTTTCCCAGTGAAGACAGTTTACTAATAACATAATCTGTTACCTTTCCCAGTGAAACTTCTCAATGTATAAAGCGCTGCTTAGATAAAATACCTGTCTAGCTGAAAAGTAGCATTTTCTAGCAAACCTTTACATATCAAAGTAAGTTCTACAAGTTTTGCATAAGTATCCCGAAAACTTACTGACAAGTCACGCTCTCAGGGTACAGTTTCTAATACTCTAGGAAAAACAATTAAATTTTATGAAGGGAGCATGAAAACTTATCTTGAAATTTAATTGCTTGAACATCACTAGAATTAAACATTTACCATTGTTTTTCAAATAAAAGGTCAAAGGGTTTATCCTTTTGAAACATATTTTTGTAAGTCAAAGTAAACAGACTAACTCAGTCTATTAGGAATTTTTTAAAATAGGGTTTTTTTTTTTTTAATACAGGAAATGAGGTTTAGGACTTAAAAGCTGAATATGCTCAGTTTCCTAGACTTGTATAAAATCTGGAACAATCAAGGGAGATATAATATTATATACATTATTTGACACAGTCATAATTCAATCTTTGCAGCAGCTCTGGTATGCAGCAGCATTCCTCCAACTTCTGCCACAACCCAAGTCTTCATGACCGTTCTGAAAGCCAGTAATAAGTCTCCAAACCGTGTCTTCACACATAATTAATTACACATAGTCTGTATTAAAATCATAGGCATCATCTTCATCTGCTGTCTTATCCAGGCTGAATGACAGTGAATTGGAAAGTTCGCTTTCTGAGAAAAGAAAAGCATGTGTTAGCGAGACCAATGCAGGTGCTAGAGTGCTAGAGACTCCTTCAAGCCAGGGTTTTTAATACAGACCTGCTATCTGCTTTTCTGAGTTTGTAGAACCTGTTTGTAGTTTTCCAAGCTTTGCTTTGCTGGTGACCTGAGCTTTGCTTTCCTAGAAGTCAGAGAAGTCAGACATGTGTTTATTTAGACATGACTAATGAAGTCTTGCATGCAAGTGAAACCTAACAGAGACTGATGATAGTGTGGATGTCCCCTTGTATAGCTGGTCAGGAATACACTGCCTCAGAACTGACAATGTTGTTTCCTTAATTAAGCAAAAAGCCCAACCCTTATCTCGAGGAGAAAGACTTTTTTGATTAATCCTGGTGGCTCCACAGTGCCCACACATTCTGAGTTTACAGCGAGATACTGACTGGGTACTTGGTGTCAAGATCTAGACAGGTAGAAGCCACCTAATGAAACCCTGACTTACCTCTTTGACGTCCTTTTCTTCTTCTTCCACATTGTCTTGATCATCATCACTTTCTGTGAAATCCTCCTCTTCTTCTTCCTCCTCCTCCTTGCTTGTTTCCATGTTTTCCCACTCTGATGCTTCCTCTATGACTTTATTTTCCTCTATTGTCCCATTTGTCATACCAGCTGACTGGAAAATAATGCTGCTTGCAGGACTGGGGTGTTTTAAAGCTGAGAAAAACATAGGAAGTGTCTGTGAAGTCACTGTTAGACAGTACCAGATGTAATGCCTGCCCCCTGAGAGGACAGCCCTTTCAGGTCACAGCTAGAAAAAGACAGTCTTGCCTCCTCCCTTCCAAGAGCCAGCACTCCCACATAAGCAGGTAGAACCAAGGACCATTCTCTGAAAATAGCTTTCCCTGAGGCATCTATAGAAGACTGCTAGGAGTGGAAAGACTGGGATTTGAGTATAAATTGTACTGAGTAAAATGTATTTTCTTGGCCTAATTAGCCAATGTTTGTGCTTTTCAACGTTCTTTCCCCGTTTCCTGTTTAGGAGGGTTAGGTCGGATGAGCAGAAACTGAGAACTAGCAGGGGTACCTGTTCTGTTGCATCAGGATCCCTTTCGTTCTTAAAAGGTTCATATTCACTGCATATTGGCAAAGCTGTCACATAAACCCTAAGATGACTTCCATTCAAAATCTCCCATTGAAACTACTGCTACTGCTCTTAATGGTAGCTGTGCATTACAGTAACAGTCCTACCTTGAACAGTGGTGGTGTTTTCTTCTTCTAGGTTCTTTAATTTAAAGCACTCCTGCATTTCAGCTATTTTGTCTTCTGTAAGATATGGTGGCAGTCTGTGAGATTCTGGAGGTTGTGAGTGGTAGCTTATTTTAGCGCTGGAAAAATAAAATATCAGCATTAAAAAATAATCAAAGATAACATAGTTAAATCACTGTATTTAAAAATAAAACCCAGAGCACAAACCTCAGAAACTCCCCAACCTAACTATTAATTTATTATCATCTGTTGAACAGCAGTTAAATAGCTATTTAAATTTGACTCTGAAGTTGTCGATAATAGTATTAAGTGGATAGCCCACTCCTGAAAGGAAAAAGAAATAGCATACTTTCTCACCACAAATCATCTACCTGTAAAATCATGTGCTGTAAAAGCAGCTGAACTACTTGAGCAAGGGACACAGTCACACTCAGTTACTGATTCTGAGTGACCTTTATTCCCGCCCTCAGAATATAGGAATCACTATAAATTCCCACAGAAAATTTGACGTAACTTTTCCTGTCTGTATAAGAGGACTACATGGACTTAGTATTTGAGAGGAGGGCAAATTCCCCTAACAGTTGTAGCAGAAGTCAGCAAACTGGCTATGGAGTAACGGGCAACGTGCTTTGACTCTTTCCATGTATCTTTCCCTACTTCAGAAAATTATTTATGAAAGACGTTCTGTAAATCTGTTAGCCAATCCCAGCACTCTTTACCAACGTAAAATGTGAGAAAGCAAAAAAAAACCCAAACAAGCAGCCTCTCCTTTCTCAGGACTCAGAGCTACTGTTGTGCTGGCTTAACAATGTGAAAAAGGTGAGCAGCATAAAGCAAAATTCATAGCATACATACCCTGTCCAGTCACAAAGTAGTAATTTAGATACATTCTCTATGTCAGGAACACCTCCCTTTTTCAGCATACCCCTTCTCTGAGCAAGTAAAGTTAAAAACTCTTCCGTGTTCCTGAAATCTGGGATATTATAGTGCATCATTACCTAGTGCAAAAGAAAATGGTGCATTCAGAAAGAGATACCGATTTTTCTCTTAAATTTAGGAATAAAAGAGCAAATCAAATTGGGTTACAATGAGGAGGAACAGGTATGTGAAGAGCCATTTTTTCTCTTGCTTGTGGGAGTAAACATTACAAAGCAAAATGCCTACTTCAGCAGCAAATTCCTCCACCATTCACCCATACTAGTGGGTGTATAGGGACAGCACGCTGGTTTATGAAAAAAGTTCTCCAGAACTGAATAGGAATTAGGCTTAGGTTAATCTCCTTGAAACTAGAGTGAAATCAGAGTTGGATCTGAGGTCTTCACTGTAATAATAGGAAGCAGTCAGAATATCTTCATTTTTCACTCTGTGATACTGTGATGAGATCTTAAAAGCAGGTGTGTGTTTGTTTGGTTGGGTTTTTTTAAGCAGAAAAAGTTATTAGGAAAACAGACTCTGGCTGACAGGATCTTGGAATGCTGTTTCTGCTTTCCATTCGTAAGGATGAAAGATCACGCTTAGTCTTGGGTACACTAGCCAAAGTTTGCCAGTCTGTACGGTTAGGGGAAAGCAGTGCAAAAGCTACCAGAATGAGTTGAAGTGAAACAAACTTTGGTTACTGGCCTAAGAAACCTACGGAAAAGTCAGATGCAGTGAGAGATGTGGAAGAAGATGGAGCTCACCTGCTGTTTACTGCTGTGATTTAGAATGGCATCTACTCCTTCAAGCACATCTGCTGAGCCTGATTCTTCTGTGTCTATGATACTTCTCAAGGCCAGAGCCAGGGCATTGTTGGAAGGATCTGCAATTATACTTGGACTGTCTAACATCTTTGTCTGTTTATCAATGTGCACAATTTGCATGGACCTATTCAGAGAGAAATGCACTGTAAGTAGATAATTAGCAAAGGACCGGTAATGGTGAGGGATGCAAGACACAAAGCTCAGTATTGGATTGAATGCACCTCACACAGAGTCAGTTTCAGTGCTTTCTCATCATATGCTTTGCATAGGACAGAAATCTAAATGTACAAGAGCAAATTTATGCACTGTGTTCCCTCCTGACAGCTTGCATCATACAGATCAATATCTTTCATCCTAGCACACTGAAATGTGCATTTAAAACTGCACACAGGGGCATACTTAGCCCCTAATGGAGGGAAATCATACACAAACAACAAACTCAAGGTAATAGGAACTCAACAACAAACAGGGAATGAACAGCTTTTATCAGACTCAGCTTACTTGGTAACACCTCTTGCTAGGCCAACATTGCAAGCACGACCTCCTTTAAGACTGTTGATTATGCTGCTCTTTCCCACATTAGGAAAACCTGAAGAAAAACACATAAATTCTTGTAAGTTAGATAGGAAAATTCAGCCCATGTCACACTGATCAAAACTGCTTCTTCTAGGTGTCTTTGGTAAAGTACATCTTCAGTGTGAGATCAGAGTTGGATCTGAAGTCTTCACTACAGAAATAAGACAAAGTCTGTCTCCTCATTTCTCACACTGGTAACACTGAATGTATCAGCACAGCTCTTATCAGATAGGAAGAAGGCAGTGCAAGCTGCACGGTATGTAACCTGCTTCTCTTGTTTCCCTCAGCTAGTGAATCAGCTAAGGCCTCACTCAGTGTGCTTTCCACAGATCACATAGATGCGTGCAGTGTAAGTGCAGCATAGATCGCTGTCAACTCAAGTGTTACAATAGTGAGTCTCAGATGAAAGTAAGAACAGTGACTAGAAAGCCCAAGAGCAAGTCACGCGTTAGTTGTTTTACCCGGTTTATAATACAGGATACCAAAGCTTTATGGGAAGAGAAGAAAACTCCCCGTGTCTCTCCAAATGCTTACCTACTACTCCAACCTGAATGGCTTTGTTTTGAGTCTTGCCATGCTCTTGAAGAAGTTTCAAAAGGCATTTGCTTCCAAAACATTCACTGGTTCTTGATAAATCAACACGTCTACGTCTTCTTGTGGGCAGTTCCTGCTACAGGATTCAAAGGGAAAAAAAACCCCATGGTCAGGAGCTATTTAGGAAGATAGATATGTATGCTAAGATTTATTTATCTACTGTAATGTTTCCATTCCTGCCCTCCATTAGATGATGTTACTGTGTCATTCTAAACAGAAGGAATTAGTTTAATAAGAAATTGGCTAATCAGTTAAGTGACAGTAAAAAAGGCAGCCATCAACTACTGAGAGAAAAAGGAATGTGAACTGACGTAGAGGGCTTGTGATGTGAGTTCAGACTGCGTTGCAGATTTGTTGTGTGACCATAAAATAACCGTGTACATTCAGATAGTGTAATCCTTAAATTGGCAAAATCACTCAAAAGACTTCAATTTTTTTTTTTTTTTTTAAGGATTTCAAAACCTGCTCTCTGCATGCCAGTTTCTGCACCATATCACAGGAGAGTCTATTTCACTATGCTGTTATCCGGGTTAAGACATGTGAAGCATTATGTATTAATAGATGTACGACTCAAATATCTTCAAAGAGTTTAGACTAGGACACAGGGAGCTAAGCCCTTCATACTCTTCATGAAATAATATCAGGTGCTACCTTTATTGATGGAAACAGTAAGGAGGAATGCAGTCGTACAGCCTGCACCACTTTACCTACAAAACAATTCAGATGTAACTGGTGCAACCGTTGCTATGTAGAAGACGAAAAATTTCTCATCTTCTTCCCCTCACTGTCCTTCTTACAGAAAAAACAAAACAAAACAAAAAACAAACAAACAAACAAAAACCCCAAAACTTACTTGCTTTTACTGTAGTCCAGCATCCTGGGCACAAATAACAATACGTATTTCAACAGCAAGAATTCCCCCACTGACTAAGCTTTGGGGTACAAAGTGCAAAGGCATATCCATCAGTGAGTATAATCAAACAAGGGGAAAAGGAATTTTAACGAACAAGAGTTCCTGTTTCCCAACATCTTTCAACATGTGTGACTGCAAACACATAGGACTTAGCATGAGACAGCCTGTAGTGCTCTTACCATAGTCTTGTCCTTCATCAGTGTTGCTGATTTAAAAGCAACTGTTGGAAACTCCTTCTTCAAATAATTCAACCATTTCTCCAAGTTCTCCTTTGGCACTAAATCTGGAAAAAAGAGCACAGTCCTTTCACTCTTGTAATCTTAAATATCCCTTTGTGGAGGAAATCTAATGTGGAATCAGGAACCAGGCTGTATTGTGTCCATTTAGTATGTTTCTTTATGACAAGCAATGTTTGGCTGAAAACTCTGGTACAGTACTTGGTATGTTCCCCAAAGGCACTTGGTGTTGCAAGGTTTAGTCTTTATTTTCTGCCTCAAGCAGAACATACCGCAATTCCATTTCTGGCCCCTCTATCAGGTTTTTAATGCTGAGGTCTTGCTGGGAGACTTTGTATGGGGCAGAGAGTGACGTTCTGTGAGATGTTATCCCATTATCCCTGCAAAGGCTACAAAGTTCCCTTTGGTCTTGCCGTTGTCTCTTGGTATTTCTTTTTCTTTTTTTTTTGCTGCTAACCCAGTAACGTCCAGCCTTTTTAGCTGGTTTCACCTGCTTTTGTGTGGATTCTTTCATACAGCACCAGAAGAGAGGAAATACCTCCCAAAGCAAAATTTCAAATGCAACTATTGCCTTGATTTGCTTATCTTTAACTCAGCCATTGCCTCAGTGGGGACCTCTGCCTACTCACCTACATACATAGAAATGTTAAAAATTGTAAGATCTTTAACTTCTGTCAGATTTGTCTGAAACTGGCCAATGCTCTCAGAAGTTATTGCAAAAGAAAGGAGCTAATGTGCATTTACCTGTCGTGTTTTCTTAACATACTTAACTAAAGGGTGGAGGAAATGTGACCCCTTCCGTAGGGCAGCGAGCTCAGAGTTGGATTTTATGTCTTCAGCGGAATCTCAGATTCCTTTAAAATCTTCTTCATAGCTCACCTACCACAGAACCACACAGTGACCAAGCAATATTTCAAGAAAACTTCTGCTTCTTACCAATTTTGTTCAGAACCAACAGTAGCTTTTTGCCTCCTCCAGAGCAAGTTACAGCTTGCTCCAGCTGAGGACACCGGCAGCCCATTGGATCTCTTGCATCTAAAACCTCTAGAACCACATCGGAGGCCTCAATCACCTAGGTTAGAAAAAAAGAGGGAAGACTCTCAAATCAGACATGACAGACCGTTTGACAGATGACAATGCTGGAATAGCTGTGGCTTACAACAGTTACTGTGGAACTTCACAGAATGATTGGTGAGGTTTCGTAAGACTGTTCTTGTTTGATCTCCTTTCTTCTGAACAACCAGAAAGCTGAAGCAATTTTCATCTTTTTCCCCCAAAGCCAAGAAATCCTTAGACACTAGTACCTCATTACTACAAGAGCTCTCTGATCGCAAGAAGTCTAAGGCTTCAAAGCGCTGGATGTCTCAGTAGCTCACACCAGACGAGTGAAACCCTCAGTTTCTGGCACAAAACCCCTTACTTCAGTGTGAAGTTTATCACAAGCAACCTGTATACTCTCCAGCAGCTGCACAGTAAATAACAAGTGTTCTCATTGCTGACTCTCAGCAAATTATATAAAAATAGTCGAAGCGTCTCACCTTCTCGAGCTCCCTGCAAAATGATTTCTTTGAATTTTTATCCAGCGGTTTGTTAGGCTTTGCTTTAGATTTGCCAGAGGATTCCTGAATGCAAATAAAAATGGATGAGAATGATTTAACTGAGAATTGGTGTATTATACTTGTGTGCATATGCAGCATGAAAATAACATACTGCTTAAGAAGATGTAGTTTCAGGATGACTTTTACTGCTTTTATAAGCTTGAAAGAATCGAAATCATAGCAGACACCTACCTTACCCTCTGCTTTTTCCTTGATTTTGGCTGCATTCTTTTTAGCTTCAAGCTTCCTCTTCTTTTCGTGTTCTTTCTGTCTGTTGAGCTTCTGCTTTTGTTTTAGTTCTTCAAGCTGATTGCAGACAAAAAACCAAAGTTGTTAAGGAAGGCTGTTCCATCTCCCCATTTACTTACTTCTGACCAAAGTTCCTGAGACAGCTTAGTTAGGAGTCGTGGGTGTCCAAGTGACACTAGGAACGTTTTTGTATCCTGCTCTGAAAAGAATACCGTTGCCTTCAATTGCCTCAAACCCAGAGGCAATACATCCATTAGCTAGACCCCAAAATAACAGCTGTGCAGCAACATTACACCTGATAAGGGTGCTGCTTTCATGTCACAGTGCTCCACACTGCAGACAGCAGATCTTTATTTTCTATATAATCACATAATGCCAAGACCTAACTTTTAGCATTCTGATGTATCTTAGCATCACAGGCAATTTGGATTACATTAGAAATTACACTTCCAGCATGTTTATAGACACAGTGACGAAATTAAGGTTAAAAATAAAAGAGCAAATTGTTACACATTGTATAATGCTGGAAAAAAATCTATGATTTCTCCAAAGTACATGTCTACTAGGACAATTTGCTATGATTGTGCCTCTGGGCGTGCACATGCGCACACGCATACACACAAAGCTTCCTTAAAGACAGGAATAATCTCAGTTCTTTACCACAGACTGTATTTTACCCTCTGCTTTCTTTGCTCTGCTTCCCGTAGAAGTTCTTCCCTAAATGGTGCAGCACTGGGAACACCGGGATCTTTCTTGGGCTTTTTGCGTCCACGTTTTTTGGCCTCCTTCCTGACTTTTCGGTGGTGTTCTCTGATCTGAAGACAGGAACAAGAATATTTTCTCAGTCTAAGGCCAAAAAAAAGGCATGTCTCCCTTCTATTTACAGATAGAGTAAAAAATGGTATGTTTCTGACATGAGATTGAAGTGTTTTGATTGCATAATATCTCGTCGTAAAGCAACTTTAACATACTGGCCCAAAATAACGCAAAATGTAATGATGTAAAAGCCCTGCACTGCTTTCTACATCGTCCTTCGGCCAACGGTAACTGGAAAGCAAATTTCTCACTGCAGCCCAGACTCTTAACATTCAACAGAAAATCCTTACTGTGTACGTGCATATGTACAACGTGTTTCTGTAGTAATACATAAACTACGGTTTTAGCGTTAAAATAGTTAGCAGGGAGCTTTAGTCAGAGACAGACCGCCCCACGCTCGGCGGGGCAGGGGCGGCGCGGGGCCGGCAGCCCGCCGGGACTCACCTTCTTCTGGATCTTGTACCGCTTGTGGCACGTCAGCCTCTTGCTGGCCTTCTTCAGCTCTGCAAGGCAGCGCGCCCGTCAGCAACGGCTCCTGGCCGCCCGCCCGCCGCCCGGGGACAGCCCCGGCAAGCGGCCGAGCTCCCATCGCCTCCCCCGTTCCCGTTCCCACAACCCGGCTGTCCGATCCCCCCCCCCCCCCCCCC